>BQNB010010420.1:32500-84013 GCA_026074375.1 Tanacetum coccineum | reverse complement strand
GTTGTGAATGGATATCGGATCTTAAGTGTTATGAAGTGTTGATTGTATTGTGGTGAGAGAGAATGCAATTATCTTCCACGAGATTTTACAACTCTATGATTAAAACCGAGAAGAAAAAGATTACTTGTCGGGATTTTACAAAATCAATAGAAAAACCGTGAAAGAAGAATTGATTTGAAGAAAAATTTGGTTAACCTAAAATTGACATGTTTCGCTTGGAGGTTTGCATATTTCGCTTGATTAAAGCAATGCATGTTTCGCTTGTATGATCAAAACTTGTTTCGCTTGAAAAATCAAAACTGCATATTTCGCTTCAGTTTCTATACATATTTCGCTTGAACAAAATCCTGCATATTTCGCTTGTCGTTTAACATATTTTCCTTGACAAGTTTAAAACATATTTCGCTTTAAAATTCAAAACATATTTCGCTTCGACTTAAACCTGCATGTTTCGCTTGGATGTTAAACGTACATATCCCGCTTGAAATTTCACCTGCATATTTCGCTTAACAAATAAACCTTCATATTCCGCTTCACCTATGACATGTTCCGCTTGATGTCACTATCTAGTGAAGGACCACTTAACTAACAAACAACTAGTCCTTTTCTTTATAAGCTAAAATTTTGTATCTATGTCCCTAGTTTTGAACCGGTTTGGGACCACAAAAAATTAAGATAAACCTTAAATAAGCTACAAAATAAGCTTGAAATAAGCTCGGAATAAGCTTGAAATAAGCTAGGAAGAAGCACGAAATAAGCAACTAAAATTGAGAAAACTAAGAAACTATTTTGAAGAACAAACAAAAATAGGGACGTGACACTTGTGAGTCGAAGCAAAAAATGCCACTTCGAGAAGAGAAAGAAAAATAAGCCAAATAATCTTAAGAAACATATAAGCTAAAAAGAAAAAATAAACCGTGAGCTTATGTTGCCAAATAAGCTACGAGTGAAATAAGACCAAAAAAAGAAAGAAGAAAAGTAACCAAAGAACCTAATAAGCTTTTGAACCGTGAGCTTATTAAGAGAAATAAGCCACAGTTTGCTTATGTAAACCACAAAAATCAAACACTAAACACCCCTTGAAGACTAATACCACATGTTGGTCTTATAATCCTTTCACAACAACAATAAGCAAACCCAAATAAGCTCTTAAATGAGCCGGCCAAATTAAAGAAAGAAAAGGAAGAGAGAAAACTAGGATGGTTATATTAGAGAGAGAAAGGTGAGTTACAAGTGTGAGAAAATGCAACCAACACCCTCTCCATGTGTGGAGAGGGTTTCTTTTATACCCAAGCCTTTCTAGTAGGCGTGTGAGCTTGTAACTTGGGCCGGGCGTGGCATAACTTGGGCTTTGAGCCCAAAACACGGACAATATTAGTTTACAATCCAAGCCTGTTAAACCCGACTAGCCTATTACAATACAAGACCTAGTTTGACTTTATAAGACCGATAACATTCTTGTTTGACTTAATATTATTAAGGCTCACACAGCTTAACCCTTGCTATAATTCTAATTCTTACGGTTTTGACCAACCCACGCAGTATTCTATCGATCATCAACCTCAGAGTATTCAAGAAGACCTTAATCAGCAAAGGATGAATGATGTTCTTAAAGTTGTTCAATCCTTGGTTGAAAAGTTATGTCAACAAGAGCAGGCAACTAATCTTAGTATTCATACTCCCGTGCCTTCGCGACATTTGAATTCTATTTGCTATAATAACTATGCTGACGATGATGATGAGGAGAGTATTATTCCTTTGAATGAAATTATTTCTTAAATTCCTCCGTCTAATGCAATCACACCCGTCTTACCGACTATGGAGCCTGAGGACTCTCTCATTATAGGGGATGAGCATCTTAGCACTATTCTTGAAAAGGAATCAGACGAAGTAATAAAGTCTAGTGTTGAGGATCTTGTCCCAATCCCAAGTGAGTCCGAGGATACATCTGACAGTGACAAAGAGTGTGATTTTCCTTTTTGTGATAATTCCATGACTTTCTCTAATCCTCTTTTCGATGCTAATGATGATTTTACCTCTAATGATGACGAGTCACTTCCTGAGGAGAATGTTTCGGATGAAAATTTTAAAATTTATTCAAACCCTTTTTTTTAATTTGATGAAGAATACATCTCTAGTGACATAAATCCTCTTTTTAATGAAGTGTTAGACGACATTGAGAACAAGGACTCTTATGAGCCAACTTTGCTTGTCACAACTCTTTTCGATGCTAATGAGGATGAGTGTTTCGACCCATGAGGCAAAATTGATGAGATCAATGCTTTTCTAGATATGGATATTTCTACGGATATTGAGATTGGTTATCATGATTCGAAGGGAGATATAATCTATCTTGAGAGTTTGCTTATTAAGGACACTATTTCTAATCTCCCTCCCGAGGTGTTTTTAGATCGCGACCCAAGAAGCTTAGAAGATGAACCTAATAAAGATGATTTGAAGAATATTGTCAAAGCTTTTGACCTCGGGATTTTGGAGATAATTTTTTCTCCAACATATGTGAAATTACCCTTTGAGGATCGCCATTATCTTTCCCTCGCATATGTTATCCGAATTTTTCTTCCTTATTTCACCTATCTGGTAGATTCTTCTCTTCCTCGTTCCTCCGGGAGTGAGGATATCATTTTTGACCCCGACATCTTCGCTTATAGTTTTTATTTCTTAGAGCCGGTGGCATATGAAAGTCCGATGGAAGTTTGCTCTTCCACATGTTTCGTCCCTAATATCACGATGATATAGGGAGAGTCAAGCTAGAGACTCGCACAAAAACAAGCGCTTCGTGGGTGGCAACCCATGCTTATCCCTAGTAGTAGTATATTAGTATAATATTTATTAATAAGTGTGATGTGAGGAGGCTCGCCTCTTCCTTTCTCGTGATTCGTGGTTTGTGTTTTATGTCTAGGATTACCCCAGATTTTGAAGACTCTCGTGCTCGTGGTTTTGTCTATCGTTCACTCGATCTTCAATCCTTAGCATGCTTATTTATGAGAATCCGATATCCTAAATCTTATTGATTAACGTTTATCTATTAGCATAATTAATAAACGGTTTTAGATTAACGTAGAGACCCTTTAAACATTGAGGACAATGTTTAGTTCTAGTATGGGGGTATCTTTCTATTTGATCTTACTTGCATTTGCCTTGTTTTCACGTAACCCCGTTTTACCACCAAAAATACCAAAAATATGTGATTTTATGCCAAAATTAAAAAAAATTCAAAAATAGAATAAGTGTTTTGACACGAGTTTTTGTATTTTTAAGAATAATATTTGACTTGATTGAGCATGTTGCGCTCTAGCTTGCCTTAAACTTATAATAAATGAAAGCTTTTGCTATTCTTTTTACAAGATGCTTTAAAACGCGATCTTCTAGCTTGAAGCCAAGAGTTTGCCAAGAAATGCCATAATAGACTTTAAATATGCAAAGCTTGTTTTTATTAGACTAAGCATTCGCGGATCTTTTTTCGTAGAGATTTCTAAATTTGCAAAGACAAAAAATGATTGAGTTTTATTTAAAGTTAGATGCTAAACGTGGAGTAGTTGGATCTCTTTAGAGCTCATAGAGGTTAATTGTGGCTTTTTGCTCCCATCAGCTTAATAAACGTTATATTATTGTTAAATAAATAAAGTTGCTTTAGTTTTTGCGATTCTTAGTTTAAATCCCTTTGTAGAGATTCCTTTTGGTGAAAGTAAGGTACACATCGAGGTTTTGTCAGTGTTGTGGGGAAATAGGCTACCAATTCCTGACGGCTACCGTTGTCTAGATAGTTAAAAGACTACATGACTTGAAATTTGGCTAGAATAATAATAATAATAAACTGAAGCCGAAATAAGACTTCTGGATCATGGTCGGCTCGCATACCGATGTAACAGTCATTTAAAGAGCGGAGGTAATAATAATAATAATAAAAACTATGGGCTGATAAAAGTTTACTGTCTCTGGTCGGTTCGCTACCGATGTGGCAGTCTTCAAAAGAAGGCCCATAGTAAGAATAATAAATCCGAGACTGATAAAAGTTTGTTGCATCTGGTAGGTTCGCTCCCGATGTTGCAGCCTTCTAAAAGGTCGAGGAAATTACCGAGGTCGAAATAAGACTACTGGCTCTTGTCGGTTAGGACGCCCGATGTGTCAGTTGTTTAAAGGACCAAGGTTTAATAATGTTGCAATAATAATAATAAGAATTAAGCCAAATTTTGACTCCGGGGTTATCTAAATAAAGCCTCCATCTTTGGACTCGTAGTTGAGTTGTTTTGGATGAAATAAAAAGGATAAACCCCTATATCATGCAAAATTAGAACCTTAATGTGGACCTTATTCTCACCATATCGTCTTTTTAGGAAAGGATTTCAAACTAATTATGGTCTAAATCGGGTTTACTTTATAAAAATAAGGACTTAATTAATTCGTCACCAATAATAAAAATAAAAACATTAGAGGATTTATGAATAAGGGAGCGGAAAGTAGCTTTACGTACACAATTAGCATTTATGAGTAGTGTTAGCATCTTAACTTGTATTTAACAATGATTTCATTTTTATGCTTGGCTTGGGGCGAGTGAAAAATCAAGGACGATGAATTTATCCTTTTTGTGTTTCTTGTTCTGTGATCCTTAAAGTTATGATTGAAAGATAATAATAATAATAATGATAATAGTAAGTGTTTGTACATTTATAAAAATGGTAAATAGGGGCTTTTTAAAACTAGTGATTTCTTAATCTCCTTAGATGAACACTTAGCTACTTTTCGAGGTAAGTAGTCCAAGGGGGTTGAAATTTTTGGTTTTCTAAGTATGTATTTATGACATTGCGTGAGGACATGGCAATAGCGTAGTATGGGGAATTTTGATATGTGCTTAAACACATATCATTTATTTCTTATTATTAAGCTAAAAAGACCAATAATGAACGATAAATACATAAAAATGCATTGTATATGTGTGTTTTGTTAATTGTGTCTTGCAGGTAACGGATATTCTACAAAAGGACAAAAATAAAGCAAAACGGACCAAACCGAGCACGAGATTGGAAGAGTATGGGAAATCAAAGCCGAAGGCGTATACATCCTTAAATGGACCAACCCATACCCATTTAATGGGTCGGGTCAGCCCATTAAGATTTATACTATAAACCTAAGCCAAAATCCATTTGTATAAACAAAGTCCATAAAAACAAATCCAATCCATTAACCAAAAGCCCAAGTCAAGCCCAATCCCAACCCTGGTCAAAGTCTAATTTATAAAAAAAATAGGTCAACTTTTACTGTATATCTTTCCCTTTTTCCCTCCCAAATTTACACAGATCCAATGAGTAACTAGGTAAATCAAATCCACTCTTCTCCCCACGCACACATGTATGCTTCTAGAAGCTAACACTCCTTGACACGCTTGACAACCATTTAGCCACACTGGAAATCCTACAAGTTTTGATTGGTGGATAGGACGTGGAGAGAGATCAAGGATGCTTAAATGATGGATTGGAATCAAGGGCTAGGATTTGAGCTCAAGGACGCTCCTAAAGGGCTAAAAGCTTCTTTCGTTTACTATAAATAGAAGAGGAGATCACACAGTGAAGATCATCTAGAGTAGGAGTAGTGTAGTTTAGTTTAGGATTAGTGTAATTCGGCTTATTTTATTGTTCATTCAAGCTTTGTACTCTTCTTTTTATGAATTAATAAAAGTCATTTCTACTTTACATTGTCCTATTCTAATTTTTTACTTATTCACTCAAAATCTAATAAGTTGTTCTTTTAGATATTATAAGCTATTTTTATCTCAAATTAGTGTTTACTTGTACAAATAAGCTTCCCAAGCTTATTTGTACAAGCTATTTTAGTTTTACTTCAAATTGGTTAAGCATTAGGGTTTTGAGCTCTTTGGATGATAAGCCATAAATGGATGGGCTTATGGTGTTCTTACCATCTTGTTTACAACAAGCTGGAGCTTCTAGATAAGCTCCTTTGAGCAAATTTAGATCCTTGTTAAGCTGGGATTAAAGTACATTCTCTTTTACTGTTTTTGGCTTAAATTCTGTCTTAGTAATTAAATCTGCTTATCTCTGCTTATTATGTTTCTTATTTGCACTTATCTAGTCTTGAAGTAGCTTATTGAATTCACTTTATTGTTTAGATTAGCTTGTTTTTAGTTTTATAAGGATCTGTCCTCTTTTAGTGTTAAAACTTCTTAAATAAGCAGTTAATGCTGCTAAAAGTATTAGCTTATTTCTAGAGCTTATTAATTTGTAGTTTGTGCTTAATTGTCTCTATTTAGTTTAGTTCTTCATCTGTTTTTACTATTTGAAGCTTATAATAATATGTCTTAACTTAAAATTAATTTTCAAAAGTTTAAGGGTGTGTTTGGCACAAGCAGTCTTAACTTAGTTAAAACTGCTTGGGTAGCTTTATTTTTGTTTAAATCAGTTTTCATAAGCTCTAACTAAGTCTTAATGATAGTTTTACTAAGCTTTGATTAAGCTTTGTTAAGTTTTCTAGCTGTTTAACGATAATCTCAAATCTGTCATTCCAAAAGTGTTTTAAACTGCTTATTTAGAGGTATGCTTAAGGTGTAGTTTTTGGTGTGCTTAATTTGGTTTCTATTGCATCATTGTTCATTTTTCTCTGTGTTTAAAGTAAGTTTTGAGTCTTAATTTTAGTAGTCAAGAGAAATCAAAAAGCCAAAAAAAATATATAGTAGTATTAACTGTTAATTTCATTTGTCTTCTATAAGCTTATTTCCTAAATCAATTTTCCTATGTCCAAATTATTTGTGTTTTCCAATTGTCATTCTAGATCTGTTTTTAACTTTTAGTCTCTAATCTTGCTTATTGAGTCTTATTTTTAAGCTATAATTTAGTCATTTTATCTTAAAAAGCTAAAAACAAGTAGTAGTAGTCTGTCATTTGCATTTGTCCTTTTTAGCTTATTTTCTAATCTTCTTTATTTAAGTCTTGTTTATTTGAGTTAATTTAGTTAAGTGCTTTATCTGTTTTAACCTTTCAGCTTATTTCACATGCTTATTAGTCCTAAATTTTAAGCTCAAAGTTTTCAAACGTCCTTTAAGCCTCTGTTCGAGTCTACTGTCTTATTGCCTTCTAGTACTTATCAGCTTATTTGGTTTTCTTAAATCTAGTCATTAGTGCTTATTAGGTCCTATTCTTTATCTGTTTTTACTTTTCAACATAATTCTAGTGCTTAATAGTCTCAATCTTAACTTAAAAGTTGGTAAAAAGTCCTCTAAAAGTGGTTTTTGGGTCAAAACTGTCTTAAGGCTTTTTGATGCTTTTCAGCTTAATTTGTTTGCTTATTTCTAGTCATTAGAGCTTATTAAGTCAAGGTTAAAATCTGTTTTTAGCTTTTTAGTTTTCTTTTTAGCTTATTGAGTCAAAAAGTCCTAATAGTTTTAGCTTGTTATGTCAAATACTTAAAAAACCAAACTGTCACTTCCTTTTGTGCTTATTCCAGCTTATTGTTAAAGTCTGGTAAAAAGTTGCTTTATTAAAAGTGCTTATTTTTCCTTGGACTTTAGCTTTTTCAAAAAGAAAATAAATAAAAAAATGTTTTTGCAAAAAGGTAGGTCACAGGACTCGAACCTGTGACCTCCCTCTCATAACACACACGCCTTACAACTGCCCTTGGGACTTTTTCAGTTATAGCTTTGCACCATTTATTATTAATACTTGGTTTAAGTTTAAGCTTATTCAGCTTATTGAATTTTAGCAGCTTATTGGCTTAAGCTTTTTGATTCGTTTTTCTTTATAAACCCTTAGAATAGTATTTTTAGTAATTTTCTCAAATATTTATAATTAAGTTTTATATTTTTAGCTTAATTTTTAGTATTATTTAGTTTAAAAATAGTTTTAAATAGTTTAAAAAGTCAAAAAAAAACTATTTTCTGTGTTTTAAAAAATATTTTAATGCAATTTAGTTTAAAATTTTATATTTTGAGTTTTTAGAGTTTAATTTTGTCATTTTTAGTTAATTAGTTAATTTTAGTTTTTAGATTGTTTTAATTTGCTTTAAATGTCGTCTGTAATGTTTAATTGCTTTAATTCATAGTTTAACATGCCTTTATATGTTTTCCCTTTGCGTTATTAGAATTAGAAACCAAAGCCAAAACTTAAATGACAATCAAGCTCGATTTTCAACATTAACGTAGATTTCCATTCACCTCTCACCAAGGAGAACGATACCCGTGTTGATTACTTATTATTCTTTCCTAGAATAAATTGTATGATACTTTGCTTATGTATATGTATTATATATATATATATATATATATATATATATATGTATTATATATATATATATATATATATATATATATATATATATATTATATATATTTTTATCATATTATATATTATTGAGGGTTATTTGTCTTGTTACGTATCTTAAAAAGAACTCATTCAAACCAAAATCAGCAATACATACCTCACTGAATATCTCTTTTGCCTCCATCTGTGTAAACCCAAAATTCCTATTACCCCATACTTCTTCCACCCAAAAGTCATCAACTAGCCCAGTTTTAGTTTCTTGCAAAGCAATTACATCTGGTTTCTTACCACGAATAATTTACATCACCCAACCTTTCTTACCCTCAACCCCTAAACCCCTGATATTTATAGAAATAATCTTCATTAACTAACACTAACTACCGATAACTACTCACCTATCTATTGACCTTTAGTAACGATGTCTGCAACCGCTACACAGGATATCTTTGTTTCTTCCATATCATTCCAAACCACACCAATCTGCTCCCCTACCTTCTTCAAGCGACCCTCACTAACATAGCATGTAGGACCCATGACGTTTGTTTTAACTGAACCTCCGCCCTTTTCGTTCGTATCACCATTTAAAGAATTTCTATTACAACCTAAATCATTACTCGATGAGTGCCTTCTCTTCCGTCTTGTACCAGCTTTCGCAAGTTTAAAACTACGTCTCCTGTACTTCTTACCACAACACCCCTTCTCATCATCTTTCCCACTCGACACCGCATTAGCCTTCATCACTCCTTCAAAAGATCCATTTAATGACTTTTGTTCTCTTCTTATATACACCCTTCCCACTCGATCCTTGTTTGCCTGCACTACTCCCATTCATATCACAGTTATCTACTTTATCTTCTTTATTTCCAATCTCATTGTTCTTGATTTCGTCATCAGCTTCACCGTCAATCACCCCATGTACCTTGTTATTTTCATCAGAAACCTTTACCAAATTAATGAAATTATCATTAACAACATGTGTTTTAACATGGGCCTGTGAGTTATAAGCTTTTGTGCCGGAAAGTTGGTCCACATAATTTGCATTAGAAGGCCCATCGGGCCCATCCATGCCTAATATAATATCTGTATGTACCACCTTTTTAGACCCACGTCTAGGCATACAACCTATCCCACTTTTACTAACAATATACTCACTAGCCACCCACGCCGTATTTTTCCCTGACTCGTCATTCTCATTCGCTACCTTTTTTACCCTAAATAGTTTTTTCACCCACATCGAGCTCCTCACTGGCATTTCCAAAGTTGTCATTGACTTTCATTCCCGAGGATCTTCTCTCACGATACGAGTAGATTGTGCTTTTACAAGAAAAATAAATAACAAGAAATTGAAATATATACAAAACTCAAATTTAAAACCTATTTAGCTCCCCGACAACGACGAAAAAAACTTGATACGTATTTTCTTTTAAATAATTATTTACCAAGTTTTAAATTTATAAAACTTGTTTCACCTTACAAACAACCACTATACAAGCAGGAGAACCCCGATCGTGAGTATGTAGTTTTTGGTGAAATCCGAGTCGTCCCCAAGAGCTAAAGGGCGTTACAAATATAGTTTAAAAGATTGGTTCATGGTTTAAAAGCTGTTTTTTAGAATAATTGATTGAGAAGAGAAATGAAAACTTTAAGAAATGAACTAAGTATGATTGAAAGAGAAGGAGATGAGGCTCCAAATACTTCTTACTTTACTTAATGATTCACTTTATTCTGACTATATTGGAAATTAGGGATTGAATGGTCATCTAATCCTCACTTATCTCGCGAATCCCTGCCATACTGGTCATAATAACCGGGATTTTGTTCCACTGGTCATGGTAAGCGAGCATCATATTTGGCATTCTTATTGTTAATACAAATAATGTCTAAAACATTATTTATATTTTTCGACCTCTCAACGTTTTGATAATAACAAAATGTAAAAACGTTTACGATAAAAATAAATGTTTATAAATTATTAATCGTAAAATTCCATTTTAAGATTAGTGATCATTTAAGGTATGTACAAACAAATCATTAAGCATAATTAGTGATCAAGAAAATATTTTTTTTAACCATCATATTTTTACAAAAGTATTTTCACAAAAATAAATGTACAAAATCTTTTTAATTAAAAAAAAGTTTTTTATTAAAACATACTATGAAATCAAATTTCCGCCACAAATGAAAGCTGTTCAAACTAGATTACAACCTTGCCCCACAAAAAGACAAACAGAGCGAAGTCTAGTGGCGGTCCCCTTGTAGGTCTGGCAGCCCTCAGATATATCTGGGACCGCCGGGACCGCCGCCAGCTAGCTGTTAGAAATCCTGTCTATAAATACTGCACTATTTCTGGTTGAAAAACACACCTCAATGCACGAATGTTTTTCCATCTTCTTTCTCTCTCTAGAAACCGTACATCTCTCTTCATTAAATCATCTTGATCACTATTAATTGTTTGATATCTTGTTTTCAGTGGATCTAATATCTTCTTCCTCGTCTCTCCACTCTATCAAGTGCAAGAGAGAACATTTGTATATCGACCAAGAAACGAATTGTTTATTTAGTGAATCTCCTCTCTTCTTCAAGGTATCAAATCTCTATTGTATTATCTTGAGTATTTAGTGTTCGTACTGTGTGTAGATCCGATAGTGGAGTTCTTGTGATTGTATAGTGTTTAGTGAAGTGGTAGATTTGTCTAGCTAAGATTATGGACTTGACACTTTAGCTTAAGTGGTTGGAAAATACATATAAGCGACATGTAAACGGTTTTATTCCCTGAAAGGACTTGTTGATAAGTGAAAATCTCGAGTAGATACATCGGAGTGGAGTAGGCGAGGAAGAGCTTTATGCAACCTCTATAAATTCTTGGTGTTTTGTTTGATTGTTCCTTCTCCCATCTCTTTATAAATATTGTGATTGTTATTTAGTATTAGTTTAGATATTTACATTGTCGATTTATATTGTTGATTGGTTGAACATAAAACTCGAATCTAAGTATTTTGAAAGCAAATTTTTAAAACATAAAACGAACCTATAAACTATTCAACCCCCCCCTTCTAGTTTCCATAATTGGTATCAGAAGCCAAATGTCACTAAAGATTTTTAAAATATAGTATTTAAACGTGGATCAATCTATGGATTCTGACAAATATCAAAAGGGAAATCCATGCAAAGACCACCACTTTTTTGATAACTGATAGTTTATATATTGGAACTAAAGTCTGAGAATATGCTAAATCAAAATTCTTGATCTTTGGCACCTGTTATACAAAAAACGATGATTTTCAACCATCAACAAAACCAAAAACCAATTAGATGAGGTTACCCTTTTGAAAAACAAAGTGACGATCTTAAAAAGAAGCTTGCAGCAAAAATAACGAAGCTAAAATGGTTTAGTTCCAATGCTTTTCTAAGAAATAATATGAAAGAACTTTCATGTGTAATACGACAAAAAATTAGAAAACTTTGTTAATCACTCATCAAGGTAATAACCAAGTCAAAGATAACAAGATCGACCTTTTGAGTACCGACAAATGAACATTACGTCATTCTGAAGATGAATCTATATATAGGTGCTTTTGATAGATTTACTACTATCATACTATCTAATAGAGCGTGGTGAAGGTTATTCTTAGCAAGAATTAATGTTGAGGAAGTTTCTAAAGGATCTACATCCTAAATGGAGAGCAAAGGTCACAGTGATTGAAGAATCAAAAGACTTAACATCACTATCACTTGATGAGCTCATCGGGAATCTCAAAGTTCACGAGATGATCATCAAGAAAGATTATGAAATAGTCAAAGCTAAGGGAGAAAGAAAAATTCTATTGCTTTAAAGGCAAAGAAAGAATCTAGTGATGAGGAGTGTTCGACTTTCGGAAGTTGAATGATAAGAATACGCATGGCGGTTAGAGACTCCAGAATATCTTAAGAGAAGATGTAGATTCGTGAGACAACCTCAGAACGACAAAAAGACGTTCCAAAGAAGCCGTGATGAAAAGAACGGTAAAAGTGATAGAAAATGCTTTAGATGCGGCGATCCAAATCATCTTATTGGAGAATATCCAAAACATAACCGAATGAACCAGAACCCAAGAGCTTTCGTCAGAGGGTATCTTAGAGTGATAGCGTGAATAAGATGAATGAGGAAGAGTCAAAGAAACGAAATGTGTCTCGTAGCTCAAGCAACAAGGTGATGTATGTTTCACAATCCCTTACTTTAGTGTGAAAACTTATCAATAGATGATCAGTTTTTAGATAATGAACAATGATAAAATGTCAAAATTAGTTTAAAGATAATTGTTAGATTATGAAAAAGACTTCGGTCACCCCCGTGTAGTTGTTTTTAGTAAGCAAAGCTCGTAGTTCGAAAGTAAGCGAATGACATTCGGTATGGGGCCTGGTCTTTTACCCCCCAGTTTTAGAGCCTATCCCAAGCCCACATAGCTCATAAACACATGTATATATACCCCTTTCCAGCCATGGGAAGGGGTTGGTTGTTCATTTTATCATTAAAGCTTTCATTGGTTCTCTCATTAGAAACCCACTTTAATCTCTCTAGATAATTAAGCCAACCCAATCATCCATTGCTTGAGTTTATGATAATAAATATACTATCAATTGGTATCAAGCCCATGGATGAGTAGCTAGATTGTGTGTGCGTTTCCTTGTTAGTTTTTAGATTAAAAGTTTTGGTTTTTGAAGGTTTATGGTCTTATTTTTGTCACTCTTTGATTTTCATGTTTGTGATGTTAAAGTTAGTGTTTTAATAGTTGTTATAACCTTCTAGGACCAAGTTGTGCAAAAGAAACCAAGCAAAAACATTCAAAAGGGTGATTTTTAGGTGAAAAAGTTCGTATGTTCTTCATTGCGTTTTGACCTTTCTGAGACATTCTTCGTTGCGTTTTGATAAATAGTACTCTCAGCTTTAGTCAAGAAAAGAACACCTGCGTTTGTCGTTTGGTGAAGTATAACAAACAACTAATTTTGATTCATTGCGTTTTGAAGAAAGAGACTGCGTTTTGAGGCATTGCGTTTTGAAGAAAAGAGACTGCGTTTTGAGTCACTAGCATTTTGAGTCCACTGAGCGTTTTATTGAGGCATTGCGTTTTGAAGAAAAAGACTGTGTTTTGAGTCACTGCGTTTTGGATCATTGCGTTTTGACTACAGGTTGCGTTTTGAAGACCACGACTGCGTTTTGACTAAGGAATACTCTGTCCAATTTTTTATTTGGTTACGTTTTGACCAAATCTCAAGGTTTTTTAGCTTTGATCAAATCTCAGCTGCGTTTTGGAACAGTTTCTTCACTCATTTGCGTTTTGCCTTGAGTTTCATTATCATCATTAAGTTAACTTATTTCAACCAAGTCCAAATCTCAATCATACAACATATCACCTAATCCAACAAACAATCATCACTTTTAACATACAATCACTATTCATTGATCGATCAACTTAATCACATCACAAGTAATCACTATGCTACTCCTTTCAGAGGACTTCTAATTGCCGGTTGCCGAGTACCCGACCACCTATGCATGATAAGACTACTTTGCGTCATGCAAACAAACGTATTCGATTGTACTGTCGGGGTAAAGGAGAATGGTACACAATTAAAGTTAATGATGAATGGGGGAGGACATTCAGATGGGGACCACACGAGTAATTGTTGCTGAAGGAACTGAAGGTTCTTTAACACCCCCAAATTTCATCGCAGCGGAACCAACAGTTTGGGTGTTAAGTCATAGCACAACAACATAAGAATATAAAGAACGACTCAAAAGAAAGAGACGTTATCTAAAACATAACAATGTCCCATTCATGAAAGTTCAAGTCTAAAGTATCGGTCCACAAGATTGTCCACCATACAAACATACAAAGTGTTTTAAATCAAAACACAAGTGTTTTTTGATGAATGGAACCAAAACTAGTTCTAATCACAACATTTCACGCTAACTCCGACTAGCCACACCAAGCCATCACCCTGATTTACCTGAGATAAAACATTCTTAAAAATTCCAACGAAAACTGTTGATGTATCCCATAAGATTTTGTAATAAAAAGTGAACACAAGTATTTTTAATCATAGCGAAAACTTGTGGATCAAACAATTTTAATCACTATGCATTAAGCACATGCCAAACCGAAAACTTAACCAACATATTATAAATATGTAATTCACATGCCCCCACAACTAGGTAATAATGCTAAATACCTAAGAAAGTTCTCAAACAAAGTGTCCCTTAAGGGGTGATCGCGCAGGATGTCAAACCTAGACACGGCATCACGGCCCAAAAGAATCTATTTAATGTACTAGAGCGCTGCAATCACCCATCATAGGCAATTAACATGCAGAAATTAAGGGGGGCCTTCTTCAATAGGTACTTACAATTAGTTCACATCGGGTCCAGCAACCAAATCACGTTGTTTTCATTTATACAACAAGTCATGTATCTCCGCCTCGCGGGTTATGAAAACATTTATAAATAGAAAGGCGAGCTATGAACTCATCGAGATATCAAAGAGATCAGAAGTATAATAAGTCCTTGAACAAGATCAAATCACTTACGCACCACCTAAAATCGTTGACGCTTCTTGTATTAATTTACAAGTAAAAATAATAGGGGGGGGGGGGGGGGGGGGGGGGGGGGGGCGTAAAAAAGTTTTGACGAATATAGGATATGTTCCAAAGAATGGCCAACTGGCTTTCTTACATAACTAAAGTATTTTGACTCCCTAATTGGACAATATGACCTGTTTCTTATATTTAATTAAACATCTACCAAATTTCGCCTTCTAATTCCAATTTAGGTACGATAACTACACCTTGTCTTTTTTAGTCAGACAGTAAAGACGCAATTCTGGAATTAGCTCAGTTTAGGGACCTGAATCTACCAATATATAAATGGTATAGAACTCAATGTTTTACCCCCTTGGATAAGAGCCCTTGAAAGTCTAGTTTTCAAAACATTGGCCAATCACACATACCAGTTCCCAATCCACATGGAAATAATTTTTACTTAACCCTAAGTCAAAACAGAAAGTTGACTGAAATTCTTTCTTACTTTTGCCATTTTAATCATAACTCCTAATCTAGATAGCAATGGATGTGCGGCCAAGTGCTAAAGTTTTCCCTATGAATGTTCTAGTATAGACCCCCTGGGCTATTAAACCTAAACATTTAACTCATTAACCTGGTGTTAATACGTTTTCCTAAACCAAAGTCCAGAACTGGACCCAATTTAGTATTTTGACCTTACTCACTCAATAATAATAATTGGTTGACCATCCAACTAACACATCATACCAAGACATATACTTATTCACCCATAACTTTTGTTTATAAGACCCAAGCCAAAAAGTTTGAGAAAACAACACGTTTTGCTACTCGTTTTCAAAACAGCCACTATAAAATCCAACCAAACCTATTGTCTAACTCATTAAAACACAATCAACTCTTATGCAAGCCACAACACATATCCTAAACATAACCATACTCATCATGTATATTTTTTATAGCAAGTAATAAATATCAAAGAATAGTCTCATATTAAAATTTCGGAAAAGAAAGAAAGATGGCTCACATATAATGATCACCACAAAATAGTAATTATCAACAAGTTTTCCGTATCCACCAAGCTTTACTAGGACATTCATTCCTGACATGCATGACCATCTTCGTATTATTCTTCTAGACTCATGCCTCAAAGCTACAAATGATAGTTTTATGGTTATAAAATGGAGCATTAAATGTGAGGAAATCAAAATGGTGTAAAAAAACAAGAGATGTAGAAGCGAATTTTGTATGAATTGAGGGTATTGCTCTTGGTGTTGGATCGGCAAGAACAAGGGAAGCAAAGGTGTGGTGAGATTTTTTTTTTTACCAATGAGATATGAAAAGTGGAATTTTTGTTTTTGTAAGAAACATACATGCAAGGGTAATGTTTAAGCAAGACAAGTGTCTTGCCTTTGCTTCTCCAAATGCCACGCCACAAAGAGTGGTGTGAGTGAGTCTTAATTAAAATTTATAAACTTGCTGTTTAGGGTATAAATTTTTAAGAATGTAGGTAGTTTTGAGCTAACGGTATCAACGTAAAATAAAACAGAGTTAAGCAAGGACGAAACCATGAGTAAAAACGAATATGATAAAAGTAAATTTACATCAAACGGAATACTTTTCGAAAAGTTTAATTTACGTAACGGTTTGGAGACAAATATTGTTTAAGCATAGCTCGTACTTAATTAAAAACTGACATTATCAATAAAATTGTCTAAATGTAAATAAAAGTAACTTGTTTAAAATTTATAAATTAATTATGAGATTAGAAAAGAGTAGTGACCTAAAACGGGGTTTACAAGTTTCCACTCAATCTAGGTCCTGAACGACCTCGAGTCTATTCGGATCTGTCACAGGATGAGGTAGGATGGTAACAATGCAGAATTCGGCAACAAACATCATACTTCAAGGTTTACCAAAAGATATCTATTCACTCATTAATCATTACACTGATGCAAAGGACATATGGGACAATGTGAAGATGCTTTTGGAAGGATCAAAATTAACAAAGGAAGACCGTAAATCATAACTGTATGATGACTTTGAACACTTTCGTCAGAACAAAGGGGAAACCATTCACGACTATTATGTCTGGTTCGCCAAACTCATCAATGACATGCGGAACATCAGGATGACAATGTCAAAAATACAGTTGAACTCAAAGTTTTGATGAATAACAGTTTGGCCGAAGGGGTAAGATTTGTTACCCGCTTGTGAACTAGAACAAAGGCTTAAAGGATTCAAACTTTGATCAACTATATGCTTATTTGAAGCAACACGAGGCACATGCCAACGAGAATAAGATGATGTTGAACGGCTCCACACGAATCGACAGTTGACCATCTTGCCTTGATGTCAAGTTTCACCTCACATTAACATCACAATCATCAACAAATCCACCGACCGCACCATATCAAACCATCAACCACACTCTGCTGACAACCTCACAAACTGACATGGACTGTTCTCCAACTGACAACCTACTCGAGAACCTAACCACCACACATGCTTACTCACCCAGTCATACAAAAACCTTCCATCCTCAATACATACTATCACTCAAAACTTACATCAAACCCAAGGAATCAAGCTACAGTACAAGACGGCAGGGTTGTTGTTCAGAATGTTCAGGGTCGACAGAACAGAGGACAGGGTAATAATGCAACGGGTACAGGTGCAACTGGTTATGGGGGAGCACAGAACAGAGTGGGGAATGCTAATCCAGGTTTAAGCTAGCAGGTTTAAGTAGCCTACAACGCAACAGGTGTAGGCCACATAGCAAGGACCTACGCACTCAACCCAAGCGTCACAAAGAACGCCGAAAACTTCAAAAATAAGATGTTGCTGATGCAAGCTCAAAAGAATAGGGTAGCTTTTGATGAAGATCAATCATGTTCCAAAGCTAAGCTGTGAACAAGACAATGCTATTGATGAAGATGTGGATGAGCAACCGGTTCAGGACTTAGCTCTCAATGTGGATAATGTATTTCAAGCTGATGATTGTGATGCTTACGATTCTGACGTTGATGAGGCTCCCATGGCACAAACTATGTTTCATGTCAAATCATCCATCCGCAGATCTAGTTGTGGATAAAGACCATCCGTCTTATGATTCGGACATCTTATCTGAGGTACAAGACCATGATCACTTTCAGGATGCTATTTGTGAACATCATGAAGAACACGGGATGCAGGACGATGTACAACCAAGCTACGTTGTTGGCTCACATGCTGATTATACGAGTGATAGTAATACGATCTCCCAGTATATCAGTAGTAAATGGTACCAACGCAGTGCCATTATACAAAACAATGCATCTAACGGTTCCCAAATTGATGATGATAAAACCGAGGATGAAAGATAATGAATTGCATAAGCAGAATCCCAATCTTTTTCCTTTAAGGCAACGCAACATATACAGTATCTGATAATTCATAAATGCGAACTTGCATATACAAAACAAGGAACTGTATACGGGTAGACGTGCCAGGTTGTTAAGTACTAAAAAGATAAACATAAAGATCAATGAAACAAGCTAGTAATAGTTGTAATGGACACATAAGTTTTAAGGGGAGAGAGGAGAGGAGTGAAAAAAAGAAGCCGTCATTCTGGTAATTATTTCAACTGCTAAACAGCCAATTATAATGTGTTTGGTATATGGATGTTTGAGATTAGTTGAAAAAAGGAGTTAAATCAGAAAGAAAATAAATACCTTGAAGAATTTTTGACTTAAACTTTAAAAGATAAAGGTCGAGGATAAATTATTCAAACAAGGCCATCTATTATTCATACTGTTCACATATTGTAAACCTAGGTCTTATTTATAAGTGAATAAGGAGCTATTTGGCTACAACGAACCTCCTATGTCCTACATCTGTAGCAAGTTTCAGCCGCCCTTGTATAGTGTCAGGTAAATTGTCACAACCAATCATGCACCGCCGTAGTATCGTGACGGGTGAGAGACCTAGAACTTACTGAAACATTCTAGAAGAAAATACATTGAAAAAATGAAACTAATGAATTTGTGGATAATAAGGTCAATATCACACGCCTAATACTCGAAAGAGGAATTTTTAGCGACCTTCACACCAACAACAAAACACTGACACCCGAAACAAATTTTTGGTCTCAAGATATTGTTTAAAGGAAAGCTGAAAGCTCTCAAAAGCAGAACAACCAGACCAAATCAGAAAGCGTTGAATGTATAAACCCTCCCAATACAACCAGCAACGCTTGTCCCCCAATGCTTCCAACCAAAAGTAAATGAAATATTAACATTTTTACACTTAGACAACTTTTATTTCTAATTTGGATAAAACCTATAAAAATAGAATCACAACCACTGGGATCACTGAAAGGGAAAAGGGTTTTTGAACAAACCTAAAGCATTTACCTTCACGGATGGTCATATCCATTTTTCCGAACTCTACAAGAACATTGAGGGCACTCAAAAAGCTCTACAAAAGAAGTTAAATAAATATTGACGAACCTTTTGATGAGTTGGAATCTGAACTTGACCATATATTGTTGATAGGAAAACATGACGAGATTGATCGGAAAAACCTTCATATTGAACATGCGAATATAATCACTGATGTTTGTCTAAAGAGTGATTATGTTGCAGCATCGAATTCTTCTGAGCTAATGTATCTAATTACTGAAATACAAAGGCTCATATTTGTCAAAGCCCGTTGTCTGGAACTTGAAGCAGAGCTTTCTAATTTACGTGATAATATCCATAAGGATAATTATAACGAACTTTTAAACCGGTTTTCCAATCTTGAGGTAAATCACCTAAACTTACAGTTAAAGTATCAAAACCTTAAAGATAGTTTTCAGAATAAACCGTCTTCATACCGGTAATGATACTCCTGATTATTTAACTCCGTTTTTGTGATCTCGGTCAAAATGAAAGCTTCATTCAGGAAAAGACAACTTCATCCAAAAGCATAAAACAAAAGCAAAATCTCAACTTAAGAGACCCGAGTGAACTAGAACCGAGACACTTGAATTTTAGGGCCCGAGACTTTCAGATCTCACAATTAACTGAAAAGGTTAATGGTCTTCAAGAACAAAATGAGCTTTTTAGGGCAGAAAATGCAAAGATTAAGCAGCACTATAAGGAATTGTATGATTCGATCAAGATTACTGTGCTAATTATACAAATAATAACATGCCCTTAAAAATGAAATGATTATCTAAAGGTCCAACACAGAATACGGTCTCATGTGTCACAACAATCAAGTTAAACCAAAAGTACTTTGCACCATGAAATATGCCTATAGATGTTGAACCTATCCCCTCGTAAATAGAACAATAGGAATTCATCTACATTATCTCGAGGCATCTTAAGGAATAGTGTAGATACACATCGCCGATATAGTGGAAGAAGCCAAAGTTTAGAGACCTTAATAAGATCATTTGCATCTCGGCTTGCCGTTTACACTCAATCATTCTCGATGAACTATTAGAATATGTGTTTTGCACCTGTCCAAAGGTCTTCATCAACAGATTAAGAAGCATGCACACACCCCTAGGAAAAAGCAGATTACCTTTGAGCACCAAAATTGCACATCAAAGTGTACTACACACGAAACTGTAATAAAAAGAGACATTGCACAACTCAACAGTCAATGTCCTTGCCTCCTTCTACAGGATAAACAAGTTGCAACTATCTAGCGGATCTCAGACTAGGAGCATACTCAAAAACCATAGATCTCGCCAGCTACAATGACAGTCATGAAGAAATAGAAGAACACCCGAGGACAATTAGATAAGTCTTAAAACCACGAATCGTTTTGATTCTAGAAATAACACTAAGCGTACTATAATTACTTCGAATTCTCATTCTGTGAGCCAAACATGTAACAAATGCATATTTTTGCATACTCATGATATGTGTGTGGGTACATATTTGCAATCCTGTGAATGCATCCCCTAATATGTTAAAAAATGTTGTAACGTCATGTGTAAGCAAAGTTTGGAAACCTAAGCAAGTTAAACAATTATGTGAAGCCTAAAACATTTCAACAAATTTAGAAACCAACTGGCAAAACACTAACAATTTGGTTATCAATGGAGACCCCACAGGACGAACATTCACCCTAGGTGATCATGCCCCTTTAACTATGCTCACTAAACATCCAACACGAGGAATTCAGCCATTGCTTGTGCTAACTCAACGGGGAACCCACCACATTGGATTTCCACTTTCCAAACTCCTCCATCTTGTTCTGTTTTCAATGCAGGCGTACAAATCCGTCCTTTGTATTTTGGACTCAATTCAGGCTGTTCAAAATAAATGACGGGGGAATCGCTCAAGCTCATGAATTTCGTCAAAAGTATATCGGACAATTAGAATCGGGAATGACCAACTTTGGAGACTATTTAAAGGGTTATGGAGATTAATCCGTATAGTAAATAGTAGTAATCTCCAGGAGTATATTACTGGAAGGACTGGGCATAAGATTTTTTTTGTCGTTCAATTTTGGATTCGGAATTTGAAGTTGCCTTCAGAAGCATTCTTGTTATGTTTCGTGATACGGATGGTGGGTTGAAATTACTTTAAAGTTCCCGTGATTCAAATTTATACACTATTTCTGTTGTAGAAATGATGAAGTCCCTCCCCAATTTGCTTTCTACCAAAGGCCTCCAAGCAGAAAATCATGTTATGGCATCCGGCGTTCAAACCACTTGAACGTCGGTACCATCAGTGATCTTTGCAAGAAAAGACCCTTGTCCAGAGCTTACCTAGATTGAAGTTGCAAAAGAACATCTTGTTCTGCAATGTCAATTAGAAAAGCAAAAAGCATACCCACAAAACCCTAAACTGAAACACCAATTTGGGAAGTTCTAAACACCCCTTCATTGGATTTATATGGACCGATGCGTGTGCAATCTATTAATGGGAAGAAAATACAATCTTGAGTAATGCAGTCGATGAATTACTCTCGGGGTTTACGTGGGTCAAGTTTTTAGATCAAAGGATGAAACAAGACCAACGGTTGTCATCAAATATCTGAAGCAAATACAAATCTCTCAACAAAACTGTAAGATTCATCCCACCCGACAAAGGAACTGAATTAGAAAACAAGACTCTTGATGATCATTAAAAGCCGATGGGAATCTCACCAAAAGACCAGTGCCACGGACTCCACAGCAGGAACAGGCATTGTCGAAAGAATGGAACGAACTCTTTGCGAGCAGCTCGGACAATGCTAATCTTTTCAAAGGCACTGATGTTTCTTGGGGCTGAAGCTGTTGGCTACTGCCCTTTTACAACAACCCAAAAACCGATCCTTTTTCACACACGTCACGAAAAAACCCCATATGTAGCTAGGTACACAATAAGCAGCATTGAACTCACATTTTTTTTCTGGTCTTTGGTGCCTTTGTTACCCTACAAATGACACGAGAATCTTGGGAAAACTACAACCAAGGCTGAAATAAAAAAAAAAAGAGAAAAAATTCAAAAAAATAAAAAATGAAACCAAAAAAATATTCTATTTAGAAAGAATTTTAATGAAAATTTTTTTTTTCTTTTTTTAAAGAATTTTTTTTTTAAAATTTTTTTTATTTCTTAATAATTTTTTTTTTTTTTCAGTCTCCGTGGTTGTAGTTTTCAAGAAACTCGCGTCATTTGTAGGGTAACAAAGAGCAACCAAAACCCAGAAAAATGCTGAGATCATGCTTCTTATTGTGTACAAGCACATATGGGTTTTTTCGTGACGTTGTGTGAATAAGGGAACGGATTTTGGGTTAACAGGCAGTAGCACAGCTTCACCCAAAGAAACATCAGTGCCATTGAAAAGATAAGCATTGTCCGAGCCTCCTCGACAAGAGTTCGGTTCCATCCCCCCCCCCCCCCCTTTTCACAACCCGATCTGCTGTGGATCCTTGGCAACTAGTCTTTTGGTGAAAGGATACCAACGCTTTCATAATATCATACATAGTCTTGTAGAACAAATTCATTTCCATTGTCGGTGCGGATTGAAAACTTACAGGTTTTGTTGAGACGACTATGTATTCTTCAAAAGAAATTTGATGACAACCTTTGGTTTTCATCCTTTGATCTCAAAAACTTGACCCACGAAAACCGAGAGTAATCCATCGCCGACTACCAATAATGTAATTCTTCCCATAATAGTTTTTCACAACGCATCGGTCCCATAATTAAATCCATTAAGAAGGTGTTTAGAACTTTCCAAAATTGGTGTTTCAGTTTTGGGTTTGTGGGTATGCTATTTGCCTTCCTATTGACATGCAAAGAACAAAGATTTATCTTTATTCAAACTTCAATCTAGGTAAGTCCTCAGACAGAGGTCTTTTCCCTTGCAAGATCCTATGGGTACCCGAAGTTCAAGTGGTTTAAAACGCGATTGCCTTAAACCTGATTTCTGCTTGCGGCTTTTGGATAGCAAGCAAATTGGGGAGGACTTCATCATTTCTTCAACAGAAATAGTGTATAAATTAGAACCACGGGAACCTTTAAGTAATTCAAACACCATCCGTTTTATCACGAACAAACAAGAATGCTTATCTGAAGGCAACTCCAAAACCGAATCACAAAATTGAACGACAAAAAACAAATATCCCCAGTCACCTTCCACGTAATTACCCTGAGATTACACTATCACCAACTACATAATCTCCATAACCCATAATAGCACCAAAGTGGTCATTCCCGAATCTAACTGTCCCGATAAACTTTTTCACGAAATTCATGAGCCTTGAGCGATCCCCCGTCATATGTTTTGAACAGCCTGAGTCCAAATACCAAAGGACGATTTGTACGACCTGCATTTGAAAACAGACAAAGATGGAGAGTTTGGAAAGTTGGATCCCCAATGTTGGTTGGGTTCCGTTGAGTTAGCACAAGCAATGGCTGACATTCCGGTAGGTTTAGTGAGCCTAGTTAAAGGCACATGATCACTAGGGTAATGATCTTCTGTTGGTCTCCATTGATAACCATCAATGTTAAGTGTTTGAGCCATTTGGTATCTAAATTTGTTGAAAATGTTTAGGCTTCCATACATTGTTTAACTGCCTTAGGTTTCCAAACTTGCTTAACATGACGCACAACATTTTTAACATTGGGGGATGCATTCACAGATTGCAAATAAGTAACCACACACATATCATGAGTAGCCGAAAATAAGCATTTGTTACATGTTTGGCACACAGAATGAGAATTCGAATTAATTATAGTACGCTTAGAGCTATTACTAGAATCAACACGATTCGTGGTTTTAAGACTAGATCTAATTGTCCTAGGGTGTTCTTCTACTTTCTTCATGCTGTCACTTTTAGCTGGCGGGATCTGATGTTTCTTGAGTATGCTCCTAGGCTGAGATCCGCTAGCATCAGTGCAACTGTTTACTCCTGTAGAAGGAGGCACAGGGACATTAGACTGTTGAGTGTGCATTGGCTCTACATGTTTGTGTGTAGTACTACTTGATGTTGCAATTTGGTCCTCAAAGGTAACTTGCTTTTTCCTAGGGGTGTGTGCATGCTTCTTATCTTGTTGATTGAAGACCTTTGGACAGGTGCCAAAATACAATTCTAATAGTTCCTGAGAATCTTAGAGTAACGGCAAGCAAATGCAAATGACTATCTACAGGTCTCTCAACATTGCTCTCCACTATATCGCTGAATGTATCTACACTTTCCTTAAGATGCCTGAGATAATGTAGATGAACTTCCCTATTGTTCCTATTGCGAGGGGGAATAGGTTCAACATCTATAGCATACTTTCCTGGTGCAAGTACATTTGGTTTAACCTGATTTGTAGTGACACATGAGACCGTATTCTGTAGTTGGACCTTTAGACTCTCATTTTCATTTTTAAAGGGCATTTATCTATCAGTATAACAAGCACACGTAAGTCTTGATCGAATCATACAAATTCCCTTATAGTTGCTTCTTAATCTTTTGCATTTCCTGCCTAAAAAGCTCATTTGTTCTTTAAGACCATTAACCTTTTCATTAATTGGTAGAGATCTGAAGTCGGCCCTAAAATTCAAGTGTTCGTCTAGTTCACTACGGGTCTCCCTTAAGTTGAGATATTGCATTATTTAGCTTTTTGGATGACGTTGTCTTTTCCTTGAAGTGAAGCTTTCATTTGACCGATCACAAAAACGGAGTTAAAATCAGGAGTATCATTAACGGATGAAGACGGTTTATTCTGAAAACTATCTTTAAGGTTTTGATACTTTAACTGTAAGTTTAGGTGATTTACCTCAAGATTGGAAAACCAGTTTAAAAGTTCGTTATAATTATCCTTATGGATATTATCACGTAAATTAGAAAGCTCTGCTTCAAGTTCCAGACAACGGGCTTTGACAACATTATGAGCCTTTTGTATTTCAGTAAATCATAGATCCATAAAGCCAGAATTCGATGCAACATAAAAACACTTCTTTAGACAAACCATCAGTGATTATATTATCATGTTCAATAAGAAGGTTTTTCCGTTCAATCTCGTCATGTTTCCTATCAACAATACTTTGGTCAAGTTCAGCTTCCAACTCATCAAAGGCGTCACTCATTTATTTAACTTCTTTTGTTAGAGCTTTTTGAATGCCCTCAAAATGTTCTTGAAGAGTTCTGAAAAATGGAATGACCTCCGTGAGAAACACGTCTTTGGTTTGTTCAAAACCCCTTTCCCCATCAGGTGATCCCAGTTGGTGTGATTCTCTTTTTATAGGTTTTTCTCAATAGGAAAAAAAAGTTTTCTAAGTGAAAATGTTATTTTCATGATACTTTTTGTGGTTTGGAAGCACTCTGGGGACAAGCGTTGCAGTTATTTGGAGGATATACATTCAACGCTTTGATTGTTCTTGGCTGTTCTCGCTCTTTGAGAGCTTCACTTTCATCTTAACAATATCTGAGACCAAAATATTTGTTCGGGGTAAGTTTTTTCTGTGGTGTGGAAGGTCGCTTAAAAATTTCTCTTCGAGTAATAGCGTGTGATATTGACCTTAGTATCCACACATCATTAGCTTTCATTTTTTCAAGTATTTTACTTCCTAAGAAATTTCGAGTATGTTCTAGGGTCTCCGACCCCGACACGTACTACGGCTGGTGCAATGATTTGGGTGTGACATTACATGACCACTAACAGGCAGGCTTGAACTTGCCTTACCCAGATGTAGACATCGGAGGTTCGTGTAGCCAATAGCTACCTTATTCACTTCATCATACTAAAGACCTAGGTTTTACACATCATGTGAAACTGTTTGAATAACTGGCCTTGTTTGATATTTTATCCTCGACCTTAATCTTTTAAAGCATTTAAGTCCAAAAAATTCTTCAAGGTATTTTTATTTTCATTCTGATTAAAATCCTTTTCAAAGATGTAACATCATCTACCATTAAACTTTTTAAGTTGGGATGTAGAGTGCAAGTTGTAATTTATAACAAATGAGGTTCTTTTTCATAATTATCTCCTAATATTACGGTCACATATAACTATTCTTAGTTGCTCATCAATCTTTTGTTCTCTTTCTGTTAATTCAAACCTGGCACGTCTTTCATACAGTTCAACTTGTTCCTTGTATATTGCAAGTTCAGCATTTAATGAATTATCAGCTACTGTATATGTTGGTGCTTTAAAGACAGATTGGGCTTTAGGCTCATGCAAATCATTATCTATCATCACGTACATATCATTTGGAACCGTAGATGCATTATTTTGTACAACTACACTGCATTGTCCTTTACATACTGATCATATGGAGTCATATTACTATCACTCGTATAATCAGCATGTGAGCCAACAATGTAGCTTGGTTGTACATCGTCCTGCATCACCTGTTTCTTCATGGATTTCACAAATAGCATCCTGAAAGTGATCATGGTCATGTACCTCAGATAAGATGTCCGAATCATAAGACGGACCGGCTTCATCACACACTGGATCTGCGGATGATAGATTTGCCATGAACATAGTTTGTGCCGTGGGAGCCTCATCAACGTCAGAATCGTAAGCATCACAATCATCAGCTTGAAATACATTATCCACATTGAGAGCTAAGTCCTGAACCGGTTGCTCATCCACATCTTCATCAATAGCATTGTCCTGTCCACCAGCTAGGAACAATAACTGCTCTTCATCCAAGACTACCCCATTCGTCTTGAGCTTGCATCAGCCCACAACTTATCTTTGAAGTATTCGGATTCTGTGGACGCTTGGAGGTTGAGTGCAGTTCCTTGCTAAGTGAAAGCCCTACCGTTGCAGTTGTAGCACTTAACGCCACTTAACCTGATTAGCATTCCCCACTCTGTTCTGTGCTCCCCCATAACCAGCTGCACCTGTACCCCGTGCATTATTACCCTGTCCTCTGTTCTGTCGACCCTGACATCAGAACAACAACCCTGCCTGTCTGTACTAGTAGCTTGATTCCTTGGGTTTGATGAAGTTTTGAGTTGATTGTTTATTTGAGGAAGGAAGGTTTTGTATGACGGGTGAGTAAGGCAAGTGTTTGGTTAGGTTTCCGATTGAGGTTGTCAGTTGGAGAAAGTCCAAGTCAGATTGTGAGGTGTCACAGAGTGTGGTTGATGATATGTGGGTCGGTTGGAATTGATGATGATTGTGAATGATAATCGATTTGAGAGAAACATTGGACATCAAGGCAAGAGGTTCAACTGTCTATTGTATGTGAGCCGTTCTCAACATCATCTATTCTCAGTTGGCATTGCCTCGTGTTTGCATCAAATAAGCAAAAATTGATCAAGTTTGAAATCCATTAGCCTTTGTAAAGTTTCCACAGCGGTAACAAATCTACCCCATCAGCAAACATGTTATTCACAAACTTTGAGTTCACTGTATTTTGACATTGTCATCTTGAATTTCCCGCATGTCATATGAGCATGAGCAAACCTGACAATAGTAGTCGAGAAATGGTTTCGCCCTTTTGTTCTGACAAAGTGTTTCAAAAGTCATCATACAGTTATGATTCACGGCTTCCCTTGTTAATTCCGATCCTTTCCAAAAGCACTTCTACATTGTCCCATATGTCCTTTGCATCAGTGTAATGATTAATAAGTGAAATAGATTTACTTTTGGTAAACCTTGAAGTATGATGGTTTTTATGCCCAATTTCTGCACTGTACCTATCTCTCATCCTGTGACTGATTCGAATAGACTTGAGTCCGTTCGGACCTAGTTTAGTGAACCTGTAAACCCCCGTATTTAAGGTCACTACTATTTCTAATCTCATAATTAATTTATAAATTTTAAACAAGTTACTTTATTTACATTTAGACATTTTAGTGAAATCGTCGTTTTAATTAATTACGAGCTATGCTTAAAACAATTATTCGTCTCGAACCGTACGTAAATTAAACTTTTCAGAAAAGTATTCCGTTTAATGTAAAATTATTTTTATCATATTCGTTTTTACCTCGTGGTTTCGTCTTAACTCTCGTTTTATTTTACGTTGATACCCGTTAGCCTCAAAACTACCTACCTATCTTAAAATTTATACCCTAAACATCAAAGTTTATAAAATTTAAACTTAAGACTCATCACCACCACCTCATTTGAGGCGTGGCAATTGGAGAAGCAAAGGCAAGACACTTGTCTTGCTTAAACTTTTCCTTTGCATGTATGTTTCCTACAAAAACCAAAAATCTCCACTTTCATATCTCATTTGTAAAAAAAATCTCACACACCCTTTGCTTCCCTTGTTCTTGCCGTCCCACACCAAGAGCAAAACCCTCAATTCATACCAAAATTCCTACTACAATCTCTTGTTATATTTACACCATTTGATTCCTCACATTCAAAGCTCCATTTTCATACCATAAAACCTATCATTTGTAGGCTTTGGGCTAGTTAGAAGAATAATACAAGATGTCAGTGTCATGTCAAGGAAATATGTCCTAGGTAAAGCTTGTGGCTAGGAAAAACTTGTTGATTAATACCTAATTTTGGGTGATCATTATAGTGAGCCATCTTTACTTACTTTCCAAATTTTTTCTTATGAGACTATTTTGATATTATTACTTGCTATAAAAATATACATATGGATTGATATGGGATATAGTTTAGGATATGTGTTGAGGCGTTTGCATAAGATTGAATGTGTTTTAAATAGTTAGAAATAGGTTTGGTTGATTTTATAGAGGCAGATTTGAAACAGTAGCAAAACGTGTTTGTTTCCAAACTTTTTGGCTTAAGGGTCCATAAACAAAAGTTATGGGTAATAGAATATGTCTGGTATGATGGAATAGTTGGATGTTCAACCAATATTATTATGATGAGATATGGTCAAAATACTAAAAATGGTCAGATTTTCTGGACTTTGGTTTTAGAAAACGTATAAACACCAGGTTAATGATTAATGTATAGGTTTAAAGCATGGTCAATACTAGACATCATAGGGAAACTTTAGCAACTTGGCCTCACATCCATTGCTATCTAGATAGGAGTTATGATTAAAATGTCAAAGTAAGAAAATCATCAACTTTCTGTTTTGGACTTAGGTTAGTAAAAATCTATTTCCCATGGATTGGAAAAAGGAATTGAGTGATTGCCAATTTTTGAAACTAGACTTCAAGGCTTTCCAGTAAAAACATTGAGTTTATACATTTATAATTGGTAGATACAGGCCCCTAAACATGAGCTAATTTCCAAATTGCGACTTTTACGTCTTGACTAAAAATGACAAATGTGTAGATAATCATACCTAAAATTGAATTAGACGGCGAAATTTGGTAGATGTTTAATTACATATAAGAACAGGTCAATGTCGAATTGGGAGTCAAAATACATAGTTAAGTCAAGAAGCCATGTTGCGCATATCTTAGGAACATATCCTATATTCGTCAAACTTTTCTTACGTATTATTTTTACTTGTATATTATACTAAGACGCGTCACGTATTTTAGGTGGTGCGTAAGGGATTTTATCTTGTTCAAGACTTATTATACTTCTGATCTCTTTGATATCTCGATGAGTTCATAGCCTCGCCTTTCTATTTATAATGTTTTTCAGTAAACCCCGCGAGGAGATACATGCTAGTTTTATAAATGGAACACAAAGATTTATGGTTGCTGACCCGAATTGTGAACTAAGCATAAGTACCTTATTGAAGAAAGGCCCCTAATTTTTCATGCACTGTAATTGCCTATGATGGGAGAGCGCTAGTACATTTAAATAGATCTAATTGGGCGTGACTGCCGTGTCAAGGTTTGTGACATCCATGGCGCATCACCCCTAAAACAATTGAATTGAGAATTTTCCTAGGTATAATTGCAATATTACCTAGTTGTGGGGCAAGTGATTAACATATTGAACATAGTTGGTTAAGTTTTCGGTGCATGAAGCGTCAATGCAGTAGTGATTAAAACTTGTTTGATCCACAAGTTACTCGATGATATAAATACTTGTGTTCACACTTTTATTCATATAAACTCTATGAATTCACTCAACGTTTTCGTTGAATTTTTAGCATGTTTTATCTCAGGTAACAAGTTGATGGCTTGAGTGGCAGACGAGTTAAGCGTGAATGTTGTGATAAACTAGTTTTGGTTCCATTCATCAAAAACACTTGTGTTATGAAAATTTAAAACTGTGTATATGTGGTATGGGACAATCTTGTGGACCAACATTAGACTCTGATCTTTCATGAAATGGACAATGTTATGTTTTTAAACTCTCTTTTGATCGTTCATTATATTCTTTATTTGTAGTGCTATTACTTAACACCCCAAACTGTTGGTTCCGCTGCGATAAATTGGGGTGTTAAAGAACCTTCAGTCCTCATCAACAAATACTCGCCGTGGTCCCCATACTGAAATGTCCTTCATCAATTAACTTAAAAAGTTTACCCCAATCCTCCATACCCCGAAAGTACAATCGAGATATCGTTGTTGCCATGACGCAAAGTCAGTCTTATCAAGCATAGGTGGTCGGGATCGGAACCGCACATTAGATGCCTCTGAAAGATTAGCCATATGAATACTTGTGATGTATTTAAGTTGATCGATCAAATGAATATGATTGTATGTTAAAAGTGATGATTGTTTGTTGATTAGGTGATATGTTGTATGACTGAGAATGGCTTGGTTGAAATAAGTAGACTAATGATGATAATGAAACTCAAGGCAAAAAACAGTGAAGAAACTAGAGCCAAAACGCAACCTGAGATTTTATCAAAACGCAACCTTGAGATTTGGTCAAAACGCAACCAAATAAAAAATTGGGCAGAGTATCCCTTAGTCAAAACGCAACACTTGTCTTCAAAACGCAACCTGCAGTCAAAACGCAATGATCCAAAACGCAGTGACTCAAAACACAGTCTTTTTCTTCAAAACGCAATGCCTCAAAACGCAGTGACTCAAAACGCAGTGACTCAAAACGCAGTCTCTTTTCTTCAAAACGCAATGCCTCAAAACGCAGTCTCTTTCTTCAAAACGCAATGAATCAAAACGTAGTCTGTTATACTTCACAAAACGACAAAACGCAGTGTACTTTTCTCTACAAAACGCGTTACATTTTAACAAAACGCACGAAGAATGTTCCCAGAAGGTCAAAACGTCAATGAAAACATACGAACTTTTTTTCACCTAAAAATCTCCCTTTTGAAACGTTTTTGCTTTGGTTTCTTTGCACAAATTGGTCCTAGAAGTTATAAACTTCTACAAAAACACTAACTTTAACATCACAAACATGAAAATCAAAGAGTGACAAAAATAAGACCATAAACCTTCAAAAACCAAACTTTTGATCTAAACTAACCAAGGAAACGCACACACAATCTAGCTAATCATCCCATGGGCTCTGATACCAATTAAAGGTATATTTAAATCTCATACCCAAAGCATGGCATGAATGGGTTGGCTAATTATCTAGAGAGATAAAGTGAGGTTTCTAGTGAGAGAAAAACCAAATGAAAGCTTTATGATAAAATGAACAACCAACCCCTTCCCATGGCTGGAAAGGGGTTTATATACAAGTGTTTGTAAGCTCTATGGGCTTGGGTATGGGCTTACACTTGGGTAAAAGACCCGCCCGAAACCGAAAAAGACATTCGCTTACTTCTAACTACGAGCTTTGCTATACTATACATACACGGGGTGACCGAGTCTTGTTTTCATAATCCTAACATTATCTTAAACTCATTTATTGCACAATTTACATATTCATTTCTAAAAACAAATCTCTATTGAATAAGTTTTTTCATCACTAAAGTAAGAGATTCGGAGCACTACTCACTTGATGCCTTGACTACGAACACATTTCGTCTTTGACCTTCTCATCATCTTATTCACCGCTATCACTCTAAGAACCTCTGACGAAAGCTCTTTGGTTCTTGTCATTCGGTTGTTTTGGATATTCTCCAATAAGATGATTTGGATCGCCGCATCTAAAGCATTTACCTTCACTTTACCGTTCTTTTCATCACGGCTTCTTTGAACTCCTTTTGTCGTTCTGAGGTTGTCTCACGAATCTACTTCTTCTTTTAAAGAACTCGGAAGCTCTAACCGCCATTCGTATTCTCATCTTCACTTCCCCGAAAATCCGAACACCTCATCACTAATTTCTTTCTTGCCTTTTAACGCAATAGATTTTTCTTCTCCCTTAGCTTTGACATTTCAAATCTTTTCTTTATGACTCTCGTGAACTTGAGATTCCCGATGACTCATCAAGTGATAGTGATGTTAAGTCTTTTGATTCTTCAATCACTGTGACCTTTGCTCTCCATTTAGGATGTAGATCCTTTAGAAACTTCCTAACATAATTCTTGCTAGAATAACCTTCACCAAGATCTTTTAGACTAGTAATGATAGTATTAAATCTAACAAAAGCACTATCAATTAATTCCATCTGTCAGAAATGACGAAATGTTCATATTGTTGTACCAAAAGGTCGATCTTGTTATCTTTGACTTGGTTATTACCTTGATGAGTGATTAACAAAGTTTTCCAAATTTCTTTTGTCGTATTACACATGAAAGTCTTTCATATTCTTTTCTTAGAAAAGCATTGTAAATAACCATTTTAGCTTTGTTATTTTTTGCAAGCTTCTTTTTAAGATCGTCACTTTGTTTTTCAAAAGGGATAACCTCATCTAATTTGGTTTTTGGATTTTGTTGAATAGGTTGAAAATCATCGTTTGTAATAACATGCCAAAGATCAAGATTTTTGATTTAACATATGTCTCGAATCTAGTTTCGAATAAATTAAAACATCAGATTTTCAAAAAGTGGTGTCTTCTGCATGATTCCCCTTCTAGATATTTGTCAGAATCCATAGATTGATCCAAGCTTTAAAATACAATATATTTTAAAAATCTTTAGTGACTTTGGCTTCTGATACCAATTATGGAAACTAGAAGGGGGGGTTGAATAGTTTATAGGTTCGTTTTATGTTTTAAAAATTTGCTTTCAAAATACTTAGATTCGAGTTTTATGTTCAACCAATCAACAATATAAATCGACAATGTAAATATCTAAACTAATACTAAATAACAATCACAATAATATAAAGAGATGGGAGAAGGAACAATCAAACCAAAACACCAAGATTTATAGAGGTTCGGCTATAAAGCTCTTCTTCGCCCTACTCCACTCCCCGAGTATCCTACTCGAGATTTCACTATATCAACAAGCTCCCTTCAGGCGAATAAAACCGTTTACATGTCGCTTATATTATTTTCCAACACTAAGCTAAATGTCAAGTCCTAATCTTAGCTAGAACCAATCTACCACTTCACAAACACTATACAATCACAAGAACTACACTATCGGATCTACACACAGTCCGAATCACATAATTACACAAGATAATTACAATAGAGATTTGATACTTAGAAGAAGAGAGGAGAATCACTAAATAACAATTCGTTTCTTGGCGAATACAAATGTTCTTCTCTTGCACTTGATAGAGAGGAGAGACGAGAAGAAGATATTAGATCACTTGAAACAAGATCAAACAATATTAGTGATCAAGAGATTTAATGAGAGATATAAGGTTTCTAGAGAGAGAAAGAAGACTGGAAAAATTCGTGCAAAGAGGTGTGTTTTTCAACCAGAAATAGTGCAGTATTTATAGACAGGATTTCTAACAGCTAGCTGGCGGCGGTCCCGGCGGTCCCAGATATATCTGAGGGCTGCCAGACTACAAGGGGCCGCACTAGACTCCTCATGTTTTGTCTTTGTGGGGAAGTTGTATTCTATATTGAAAGCTTTCATTTTGTGGGGAAATTTTGAATTTCATATTTATGTTTTAAATAAAACTTTTCTTTTAATTAAAAAGATTTTGTACATTTATTTTTGTGAAAATACTTTTGTAAAAATATGATGGTTAAAAAAAATATTTTCTTGATCACTAATTATGCTTAATGATTTGTTTGTACATACCTTAAGTGATCACTAATCTTAGAAATGGAATTTTACGATTAATAATTTGTAAACGTTTATTTCTATATCGGAAACTGTTTTACATTTTTGTTATTATCAAAACATTGAGAGGTCGAAAAATATAAATAACGTTTTAGACATTATTGAATTAACATTAAGAACCAAATATGATGCTCGCTAACCATGACCATGGAACAAAAACTGGTTTTATTATGACACATATGCAAGGAATATCGCGTGATAAGTGAGGATTTAGATGACATTAAACAGATCCCTACTTTTTCCAATATATAGAATAAAGTGAATCATTAAGTTAATTAAGAAGTAATTAGGACCGCATCTCCTTCTCTTCAATCATACTTAGTTCATTTCTTTAAAGTTTTCATTCTCTTACAAATCAATTATTCTAAACAGATTTAAACGTGACAACCAATTTAAACTCAGATTTGTAACCGGCCTTTAGCTCTTGGGACGACATCGGATTTACCAAAACTACACTACTTATGATCGGGTTCTCTGCCCGTTAGTGCGTTTGTAAGGCGAAACGAGTTTTATAAATTTAAAACTCGGTAAAATTATTTAAAAGAAATTACGCATCAAGTTTTTTGCGCCGCTTCCGAGGAGCTAAATAGGTTTTAAATTTGAGTTTTGTATATATTTCAATTTCTTGTTATTTATTTTTCTTGTAAAAGCACAATCTACTCGTATCTTGTGTTTGATTTTCAGGAATCATGGTAATGAAGCTTGATATTGAAAACCTGACGCTTAACGAGTACTTAGAGTATGAAGCTGAGAAAGAAAGGCGATTATGGGGGGGGGAAATTTTAAAAAAAAATTTGATCGATCCAGAAAATGTCCATATCATTAATGATGAGGCGGATACTTGACTCTTTTCACCATAAAGTAAGACTTTTAGCTATCCGTATTCTCATAGTTTAACTCTTCCACACCCTTGTTTCCTCCCTGTTCAATCCTATCCCAAGAATTATTTTTTATCTACAAATGTGAGTAACAATGTGGACATTGATAATATGACTATATCAGAATATAATCTATATGTTGCTAAACAGGGCCTAGATAAGAATCCATTAAATAATCATTCATATGGTTTCACACCCCAATTTTTAGCTTAACCACCACACACACCTAACACTCCTGTGGATAAAAAGGATTCCGACAATGATAAGATCTTGGATGACTTATTTAGAATAGGAGCTAAAAACATGAAGCGAATAGGGCAAGATATTAGTCAATAATGAATTTAGAGGAGGATCAAAGGATGATGGACATGATAGGGATACTTTTGATATGTGGAGATGATAGGAATATTCCTTTGCTTGGAGAAGAAGTGTGGATGTCGGGAGGGATAATATGAATTTCAAATTCAAATATCAACATGTGCGATAAAGATTGGTTGGATGTGAGTTGGAATGATGTGTTGGTTTGGAGCCTAAGAATTCAAATTCAAATTAGAAATTTAAATGGTAGGATAAGTTGGTGACAATTGTATGAGTTAGAAGTGATATGATGGTTTGGAGCTTAAGGATCAAATTCAAATTTGAATGTTAAGAATGGTGAGTTGGCAAAGTGTGTGAAGGAAGTTGATAAAATCAAATACTCGATACCCTTTTGTATCAAAATCCCTCATAAAAACGTTCATAATTATTTATTTATGGTTAGAATATGTACTTAAATCGACCTTATATTTCATTTACAGGAAAATATGAATGATGGAGCTTAAAGACACGGGAATTGGGCATGTAAAGGGAAGATGTTATGCTGCCAAGACATAACTACAGAGTAGTTGCCACATTGAACTACGCCGTAGTTCATAAGAAGACCCAAACATGCTTAGAAGAAACTACGGCATAGTTGCCCCGTTACAACTACGCCATAGTTATCAAGAATTCCTAAGAAGTCAAGTCTAGTCACAACTACGACGTAGTTGGCCACTTTAACTACGTCGTAGTTACCTTTTGCCTACAGATGGAAAGTCCTAATCAGCAAAACTACGGCGTAGTTGGCCACTGATTTGATATAAAATATATATATAATAAAATACATATACATAAGCAAAGTATCATACAAATTATTCTTAGGAAAGAATAATAAGTAATCAACATGGGTATCGTTCTCCTCGGTGAGAGGTGAATGGAAATCTACGTTCATGTTGTAAATCAAGCTTGATTGTCATTTAAGTTTTGGTTTTGGTTTCTAAATCTACTAATGCAAAGGGAAAGCATATAAAGGCACGCTAAACTAAAAATAAAAGCAACTAAAAATTCTAAACGACATTTAAAGCGATTTAAAACAAACTAAATAACCAAATAAGACAAAATAAGACCCTTAAAATTCAAAATGCAAATTTCTTAAACTAAAATGATAAAACTAATTTTTAAAAACATAAATTATATTTTTTTGTATTTTTAAATTATTTAAAACTATTTTTAAAATAAATAATACTAAAAATTAGAAAAAATACTAAACTTAATCCTAAAATTATGAGAAAAATTCTAAAAATACTAGACACCAATCCTAAGGTTTACAAAGAAAAACGAGAGAAAAAGCTAAAACTGATAAGCTGTTAAAATTCGAATAAGCAAAATAAGCTAAATCCTAAACTAGTATAACAATTAAATGGGGTAAAACCTTAATGAAAAAGACCCAAGGGCATGCTGGTAAGGAGTGTGTGTTGTGAAGGGGAGGTCACAGGTTCGAGTCTTATGACTTACCTTTTTGCAAAAACATTTTTTTTATTTTTTCTTTTTGAAAACAGCTATAGAATAAGTAAAAATAAGCACTTTTAATAAATGGACTTTTGACTGAAACTTATTTTTAAGCTAGGAAAAGCACCAATCAAAGTGACAGTTTACTTAAGAATACATTTTTGCTTAAGGCTAAAACTGCTTGGCTTTTATATTTACTAATAAGACCAATAAGCTAACTAAGGCAATTAAGAAGAAACAAACCTAGTCCTAAACCCAATAAGCATAAATGATAAAAAAAAATAAGCTAATAAATTAAGCTAAAAAGCCCCACAAACCACTAAGACAGTTTACTCTAAATGACACTTTTAAAAGACTTTTGACACATTTTAAGCTTAAACTTAGAACTAATAAGCACTTGACATAAGCCGCTTTTATTTTTAAAAAAAAGGGGGGCTTAAAAAAAACAAAACAGATTGAGATTGATAACCAAATAACACATAAAAGTTAGAAATAAGAAAATTGGACAAGTTTATAAGCTAGAAAAGGGCTTATAAAATGACAGATTACCACTACTATATTTTTGGCTTTTTGAAAAAAATGACTTTTTGTAACTGAATTTAAAGACTCAAAAACACTTTTGACATACTGAATACTTAAAACATATTGACAATAGACTACAATAAGCTAAATGCAATAAAATTTAATCAAAGATACGCTAAAATAAGGCCTTATTTGATCTGCATATTTGGCCATTTTGCTTAAACCAAATACCATCCTATTTAACTGTTTTTGATCCAAAATTCAAAAGGTAAATCCAAAGGACTTATGACTCAAAAACATATGCATCATGATGCATTAGAAAACAGTTTTAATAATAAAATCTACACCTCAAATGGACATTTGAAATTTTTATCAAATAAGCAGATTTAAAAACACTAAAACTAGCAGACATAAACATTTGATACAAAATACTTCAAAACTTAACAAAACCTATTTTAAACTTAAAAACTAGCATAAAGACCTTGTTTGAGCTTATGAAATCTAATTTGAGCACTAAAAACAGTCTTAACTCAAGTTAACTTGGTTAAGACTGCTTATCCCAAACACCCCTTTAAAATTTAAAATACCTTTTCTAAGCTAAAATAGATTATGAAAAGCTTGATTATAATGCAAATAGATTAAAACTAGGGTATATATCGCACAAATAAGCAAAAACTTTAGAAAATTAAGCCCTAGATTATAAGCTACACTGATAAGCAATTATGACTTAAAATGGACAGTTTTAATGAAGACTTATATTAAGCTAAAATTAAACTATAAAGTAGATGCAATAAGCTAATACTAGACTAATTAAGCACAAATAAGCTAAGCATAAGCAGAAATAAGTAGTTTAATAAGTTGATATTGAAATTAAGCTAAAATAATAAAAAGTGAAGATACCTTAGTCCTTTGCTTAAACAAGGACATAATATGCTCAATAGAGCTTATCTACAAGCTCCAGCTTGTAGAAAACAAGCTGGTAAGAACACCATAAGCCCATCCCTTTTTGGCTTATCATTCAAAATAGCTTAATATGTAGAATTTTGAGACTGTTTAAGTGCAAGGCTTATTCAGTTAAGCTTTTAGCAAAGCTTAAGTAAATAAGCAGTAGCTTATAGTTAAGAGAGACAAGGTCCCTATTTATAGAAAAATCTTCAAGTCTTGGGCTCTTCAAAGTGTGTTTCTTCTGTGAGATGAAAGAGAAGTATGCTTCTTGGTTGAGTGCCTTCAAAATCTCTTCCAAGCCATCCAATTTGCTTGGTCTCTAAGGGGGATGATCACAGCCCTTGATTTTTGTTCTTCAAGTCTTCAACCTTTGGGAACTCATAGGATTGCCAAGGTGGCATCCTTGGCTGTTTGTGAAGCCATGTGTTGTAGGGTTGAAGGGGTTTTGGGGAAGGGTTTCAAGGATAGTGATGGGTGAATAGTGGGGTTATGTCTTGGGCGGGAAAAAAGGATTTTGGTATAACTTAGTTAACGGGGGTTAATGGTTAAGGGTATAAGGACTAACCATGTTAGTCCCTAAGGACTAACCATGTTAGTCCCTAAGGACTAACAGTGTAAAAATGTTGGGGACTAATGGTGAAATCCTATAAGGACTAATGGTGTTAAAGGTTTAATGGATTATGGTTAACGGTTAATGGGTTTTTGATTTGGGCTTAAGTTGGGCCGGTTTAGTATAAAAGCTTTTTTTTTAACTTGTACGACTTTTAGATAAAGTCTTAATGGGCTGACCCGGCCCATTAAATGGGTGCTGGTTGGTCAATTTAAGATTTCTTCATTTTTGGCTTCGTCTTTGACTTGTTGACTTCTTGACTTTGACTTTTCATGCTCTATCCATTCTTGAGCTCGGTTTTGTCGGTTTTGGCTTTGTTTTTATCCTTTAGTGAATATCTGATACCTGCACAGTATACAAAGCAAAACACATATATATTTGGCATTTTATGTCCGTTTTTGGTCATTTAGGCTCGTTTTATTAGGTAAAAGGTATATGTAATTAAGCACATACCAAAATCTCCCATGCTAAGATATTGCCGTGTCCTCACGCAATGCTATAAGTAAACACTTTATAAAACCAAGAATCTCAATCCCCCTAGACTAATTAACTCGAAAAGTAGCTAAGTGTTCATCAAGGGGAATTAAAGAATCATTAGTTTTGAAAAGCCCTGTTTTGACCATTTTTATATATTTTCACTTATTACCACACGTATTTTTGTATTTTTCCTTTTTCTCATTCTTTTTATACTTTTCTTTTTAAGCAACTAACTAGAATGTTCGGACTTTCGTTATTTTCATAACTTTAAGGGTCACAGAACAAGAAGCACTTTAATCCTAAAATGCCCAAAAAGGAGAAATTCATCGTCCCTAATTTTTCACTTGTCCCAAACCAAGCTCAAAAATGAAATCACCATTAAATATAATTTAAGATGCTAACACTACTCATACTTGTAACTTGTGAAACTTTTCACTCCCGATAATTATTATATCTTAGGTGAATGTGCTTATTTCGAATTTCAACCATAGATCAAACTTTATAAGAAAATTGCAATATTTCTATGCTTCACGTTCCACCCAAGAATTATGATTTTGAAGGCGAGATCATTCCATGTAGCGACTTTCTTCTCGGCACATCCCAACCGAGACCGGCTTAGGTGACTAGGCTTTTGACACCCCACAGAGAATAGTATCGGAACTCACGGACCTTTGGTTTCAAAAACTCTTAGGCTTCCCGTTAAATAAACAATTTATTTAGAAACCACAACTTAAAACGACATAGTCTTAGTTCAAAAGCATATTTAAATTTAAGAAAAAGAGATTTTCCCCATATTTATTAAATCACATATATTACACTTAACATTAACATGGCCATGATACAATTGAAATCCTCGACCTTTTAGAAGGCTGCAACATCGGTTGTGAACCGGCAAGATGCAACAAACTTTTATCAGTCTTGGATAATTACTATGTGCCTTATTTAGAAGACTATAACATCGGTTGTGAGCCGGCAAGATGCAGTAAACTTTTATTAGCCCACAATTTTTATTATTATTACCTCATTTTTCATCATTTTTTATAACATATATTACCAGGATATAGAGAAAATTTAAGTATAAATTTGAACTAAGACTAAATAAATTATTGTTATCGACTATACTTCAAAAATTGTTGATTTATGTTTAATTTTCGAAAAGAGCACGTATTATTAGTCAGGTTAGGATCTTATGGGAGAAAAAGCCACAAACTACACTTATGAGCTCTTAAGATTTCCAACTAATCCTTGCTTAGCATCTAACTCATAATTAACTCTATCATTTCTCGTTCTTATAGATCTATTTGTTTGGGGACTCACACACAGAGACTAGTATCGAGACTCTTGGACCTTCAGTTTCAAAACCTTGGTGATTCCCGTTAAATAAACAATTCATTTAGAAAAATCACAAGTTAAAATGAATAGTCTTAGTTCAAAATACATTATTTAAATTAAAAAAAGAGATTTTCCCTATATTTATTAAATCACATACTTAACATTAAGTATAATTTTACATCCCTTGAAACGAAGGAATATCCCCCTGTCCTTTTGAGGCTGCACAACAATCGGTTGTGAGCCGGCAAGATGCTCACAAACTTGTATCTGTCTCGGATTAAATTCTTATGTGCCTTCTGTAGAAGAATGCAACATCGATTGTGAGCCGGCAAGATGCAGTACACTTTTATTAGCACACAATTTTTATTATTATTATTACCTCATTTTTTTACACTTTACATTACCACGATATAGAGAAAATTTTGTTTTAGAAAACTAAGACTAAATAAATTATTGTTATCGACTATACTTCAAAATCGTTGATTTAAGTTTAATTTTTGAAAAAAGCACGTATTATTAGTCTGGTTGGAAGCTTATGGGAGAAAAGGCCACAAACTACACTTATGAGCTCTTAAGATTTCCAACTAATCCTTGTTTAGCATCTAACTCATAATTAACTCTATCATTTCTCGTTCATCGCAATTTTAAAATCTTTAATAAAAAGATCCGCGAATGCTTAGTCAAGTTTATAACGGTTAAGGGACAAAGCTAAGAGCTCAACACGCTCGATCGAGTCAAAATTTATTCTTATTCTACCCAGCAGGGAAGTCAACATTGTGATAAAACACTTATTTTATTTTTGAAATTTTTTAAAATTTTTCATTTTTTGGTATTTTGGTGGTAAAAACGGGATTACGTGAAAACAACGGGCTGCAGGCACAATCAAATTGATAGACCCCCCATACTAGAACTAAACATTGTCCTCAATGTTTTAAGAAGGGTCTCTACGTAAATCTAAGGCCGTTTATTAAGTATGCACAAAGATAAACGTTAGTCGATAAGAATTGATTTGGTATTCCCTTAAATTATGCAAGGATTGAAGCTCGAGTGAACAAAGGACAAAACACCGGAGCAGTGTAGGGATTCATAATCCGGGACAATCTGGACTACAATCAAAACCACAAAACACGAGAAAGGAAGAGGCGAGCCTCCTCACAACACACTTATTCGTTACTACTATTATTATATTATGATAAGCATAGGTTGCCACCCACGAAGCACTTGTTTATTAATGAGTCACTAAGCTTGACTCGTCCCCGTATTCATTGGTCCATGGGGAAAGTTTGGAGATCCGGGACAACCATCGGTGGTATATCCCCTCTAAGTAGTGTTCTAAGTCTATGACTTTCTCACTTGAAGTTTGGCCTGTCGGTTTGAGATAACTCGACGGTGCCATAAGGAAATACTTGGGTAACGGTGAATGGTCCAGTCCAGCGGGTCTTAAGCTTGCCGAGAAAACTTTAATCGAGAATTATAAGAGGAGAACATGTCCTAATGTTCGAAACCGCAGTTCTTGATCTTGGAGTCCAGGATCCTCTTTTGTTTTCTCTTTGAGATCAAGAGTTTCATAGGATCAACAAAGTTCATTAATTCTTTCATTGAAAACTTTTCGGTGATCGCCCGCGGTCACAAGGTCATAGTTGCAATGCTTTAAGGCCCAATAGGCCTTATGCTCGAGCTCGATGGGTAGATGACAAGCCTTTTCGTACACCAACTTGTAAGGAGTGCACCCGATGGGTGTCTTAAATGCGGTACGGAAGGCCCACAAGGCGTCATCCAACTTATCGGACCACAAAGCACGGTGTTCGCCTATGGTCCTTTCCAGAATGCGTTTCAAACCACGATTTGAAACCTCAACTTGCCCACTTGTTTGTGGGTGATACGCGGTGGAGAGACGGTGAGTAACTCCGTATTTAAGCATGACCTTTGCAAACTGGTCATTGCAAAAATGGGTACCGCGATCACTAATGATAGCACGAGGGGTCCCAAATCGGGCGAAGAGAGATTTTAAAATTTTGCAAACAACTCGGGCGTCTTTGGTGGGAAGCGCTTTCGCTTCAACCCATTTTGACAAATAATCGACGGCCACAAGTATATACTTTTTCCCTCGTGAAGACAAGAACGGGCCCATGAAGTTGATGCCCCAAACGTCAAAAATCTCACAAACTTGAATTGCGTTTTGAGACATTTCATCTCGTTGTGGTAGGCCAAAAGAATCTTGAGTCAAAAACTTTCTTGGTGGTGTAGTTGGCACCATAATGTCCCCCGATGGGCCCATTATGGCAAGCTGTGAGGATATCAACAGCTTTTTGGCCGTAAACACACCACTGGATCACTTGATCCGCACAAATCTTGAACAAATAGGGGTCGTCCCAAAAGTAGTGCTTAACATCTTTGAAAAACTTGTTCTTTTGTTGGGACGACATCCCTTTAATCACAAAATTCCCCGCATGGTAATTTTAAAAAATGGGCAAACCATGGGGTAATATCATCACCACAAAAGGTAACCATACCAAGTGTCTCGAGAGGAAATGTTTCGGTAATTTCCTTATTCTCGAGAACATCTTGGTGGGGATTTTCAAGTCTTGATAAGTGGTCGGCCGCGAGATTCTCCGCTCCTTTTTTATCACGAATAATGACATCGAATTCTTGGAGTAGGAGAATCCACCAGAGCAATCTCGATTTAGAATCTTGCATGGCAAGAAGATATTTGAGAGTCGAGTGGTACGTATACACTATGGTCTTTGACAAGACTAAGTAAGGCCGGAATTTCTCAAAAGCATACACCACGGCTAATAACTCTTTTTCCGTAGTGGTGTAATGTGCTTTAGCATCCGTCATGGTCTTACTTGCATAGTGTATAGGCTGAAAATGTTTGGTCTTACATTGCCCCAAGACTGCACCTACCGCGTAATCACTAGCATCACACATAATTTCCAACGGTAGGTCCCAATCAAGGGCAACTAAAATTGGAGCTTCGGTTAACTTCTTAAGTATATTAAATGATTCACCACATTCTTTCGAGAAGATGAAAGGGTATCTTTTTCAAAAAGATGGGTCATCGGCCGGGCGATTTTAGAAAAATCTTGAATAAATCGACGATAAAATTCGGCGTGACCTAAAAAACTTCGAATGCCTTTAACGGAAGTTGGATGAGGGAGTTTAGCTATAACATCGACTTTAGCTTTGTCAACCTCAATCCCAGACTTTGAAATCTTATGTCCTAGAACAATGCCTTCTTTTACCATAAAATGGCATTTACCCAATTTAGAACTAGATTAGTGTCTTCGCACCGTTTGAGCATTTTGTCTAAATAGGAAAGGCATGAAGAGAAAGAATCCCCAAAGACCAAGAAATCGTCCATGAAGACCTCCATTGTTTCCTCGATCATATCGTGGAAAATGGCCATCATGCACCTTTGGAACGTGCCCGGAGCATTACATAAGCCGAAAGGCATGCGTCGGTAGGCAAACGTCCCATTGGCCATTTTTAGCAGCGGCGCCAAAAATCGGTTCTTAAAAATTATACTTTTATATATAGTAATAATTGCTTAATACATATAAATATATAATATATAACCAAAATATTAATTAAGAAGAGAGAGTAAGTATTCCGTAAGACTTTTAAGAAATTACTTTTATCCAAAGTAAAATCCCAAAATAAAACCTTTCCGGGTCGTTTCCCAACGAGGCGTGAATTTGAGAATCATGATTAAGTTCGTGATCGCGTGTTTAAATGATTCAATGATTTTTTGATTCTAATTCTACAATTAATATGCATAAACAAATAAAAGCAAACCTAAAACGAAAGCAATTAAAGATTTAAACACGAAAACGATAACGGGATCAAAACCCGTGCTTTAAAAACCTAAATTCTATGATTTTAACCCTAAAAATACAAATTGAATTTTTAACAGCCCTAAATGATTAAAAATAATTTTAGAAAAAAGAATCATATTTTTTTGACTTTTATTTAATTTATTATGAATTAAAAACACTCTTGATCTAAAAAATTAATTAAAAATACTAAACAAATTTTAAAAATTCTGAAAAAATTACAGAAATTACTTTGGACAATTCTAAGCCTAGGAAAAATAAAAGGGTTCACACAACTTATTGGAATAAGCTGTTATTAAGCAAAATAAGGCTGAAAGCTAAAATGGCTAAAAAGGGGTTAAGTAGTAAATTTTTCAAAGTTATATTGAAATAGTCCCAAGGGCGAGTGGTAGCAGAGTGTGGTGTTAAAACTGGGTTGAGGTTGGTTGAGGTCAAGGGTTTGAGCCTAGCTCACCCTTGACTTCCTAATTTCCCTAGTTTTTTTTTTGAAATTTACTTTTTGGAAAAGCTTCTAATAAGCTAAATAAGCAACTTTAACAAAAGCACTTTTTCTAAAATCATAAGCTCCTCCATGTTGATAGATTTGGTTATTTTAAGCTAGGTGGCTAAAAGGCTAACTGTTTGGCTTATAAAGACTAAATAAGATAAGGGAAAAGGCAAATAAGCTAACACAGACTTAAATCTAAAACTAATAAGCACTAAGTACTAAAAATAAGCTAACAGAATAAGCTAAAATGCATCTAAAAGCTTTAAGACAGTTAAAAAAAAACTTCAAGCCTTAACTGATTTTGCTTATAAACTTGAATAAGATCAAACCTAAGCTCAATAAGCTAAAAGCATCTGAAACCTATCTTAATAGGAAAATCTAAACAAAAGTTAAGCAAAACTAACAGCTAAAATACTCAAATAAGCAAATAAGCAATTTTGGCTAAGAAGCTACTAAAACAGTCTACAAGGCACTTTTTAAGCTAAAATTTAATCTAGTTAAGCTATCATCTAAGGTCTAAAAGCTAAAAACAGATAAAGTCAATACTACAAGCTATAAGAAAAAGCAAAAATTAATCATTTTGAAACACTAATAAGCTAGAAAAAGGCTATTGAAATGGCTGTTTACCCAAATCCTACTTTTTTTTGTTTTTTTAAGTTTTATCTAAAAGACAAAAGGGCTAACTGCAGCCCTACTTTAAGCTATGAAAATAAGTTTTAAAAACTAAGATAAGCTCAAATAGATTGAGCTTATACAGTAATGAGCTTATGCAATGACTTTCAAAACCTAAGACTAACTTATACTACCTTAGATTTGATAATGAAAAATGGATTTGAACTTTGAAAATAAAACTTGTAAACTTAGACAGTTTTTCACTTAAAACACAATGGACAAATGCACTCTATATCAACTCATTTTTACTGCATAATAGACTTAAACAAGCATGAAAATGACACTTAACAAGCTCCTAATCAAGAACTAAGCAAATAAGCCACATTATCAAACTTAAAATATCACAGATTAAAGCTATAGTTATATAATACCTAAAACTTGATTTTTAAACTTTAAGAGCCTAAACAAACTAACTTTTAAACTTTATTTGAGCTTATCAAATTAGACTAAAAGGTCAAGAGCACTCAGGCAGTATTAAAATGAGTTAATACTGCTTGTGCCAAACACCCCTTAAGAAACTTGAAAACCATTTTTAGCTTAAAACAGACTTAGAAATTTTATAAAAACTCAAAACAGATAAAGCATGAGGTAAATGAAGGGCAAATAAGCAATTAGAACTCAAATTAAGCACTTAAAATAAGCAAAAAGGAATAAGCAGTTTAAAAGCAAAGTAAGACAGTTTTATATAAAAACATAAGCAAATGACATATAAGCAATAAGTAAGCATAACTAAGCAATAAACAACAATAATAAGCAACAATAAGCAGTAAAAAGCAATAAATAAGCAGTAAATAAGCAATAAACAATTTTAAGCTAAAAAAATGAAAAGGAGAAACCTACCAAGCCCTTTGCTCTAAACAACGGCAAATAAGCTCTTAAGAGCTTTGTCTACAAGCTAGTAAAAACCCACAAGCCCTTCCAAGTCTGGTCTTGTCATCTGAAAATAGCTTTATGATTGATTTTTTGGTAAAAAAGGGAATTTAAAACACTATAAACCATTGGAAAAAAAAAGTTTATAGTGCTTAAGTAAAACAGTTAAGTAAGTAATTTAAAGCTTATAAGAGATTATAAATTCTTTTAAAAGTGGAACATGAACTTTAAAAAACACATAATTTAAACATAAAAACCTCAACTTTTCATTAAACTTAGAAAAACATTACAAGACTTAAAAAAATGCAATAAGCTAAAAAGTAAACTAAAATAAGCTGTAAAACTAGATGCCTTCAAAGGCTTACAAGGTCCCTATTTATAGAAAAATCTTCAAGTCTTGGGCTCTTCAAAGTGTGTTTCTTCTGTGAGATGAAAGAGAAGTGTGCTTCTTATGTGAGTGCCTTCAAAATCTCATCCAAGCCATCCAATTAGCTTGGTCTCCAAGGGGGGTGATCACAACCCTTGATTTTTGGTCTTCAAGTCTTCAACCAATAGGAACTCATAGGATTGCCAAGGTGGCATCCTTGGCTGTTTGTGAAGCTATGTGTTGTGGGGTTGAAGGGGTTTTGGGGAAGGGTTTCAAGGATAGTGATGGGTGAATAGTAGGGTTATGTCTTGGGCGGGAAAAAAGGATTTTTGTATAACTGAGTTAACGGGGGTTAATGGTTAAGGGTATAGGGACTAATCATGTTAGTCCTTAAGGACTAATAGTGTAAAAATGTTGGGGACTAATGGTGAAATCCCATAAGGACTAATGGTGTTAAAGGTTTAAGGGATTATGGTTAAGGGTTAATGGGTTTTTGATTTGGGCTTAAGTTGGGCCGGTTTAGTATAAAAGCTTTTTTTAACTTGTAAGACTTTTAGATAAAGTCTTAATGGGTTGACCCGGCCTATTAAATAGGTGTGGGTTGGTCCATTTAAGATTTCTTCATTTTCGGCTTCGTCTTTGACTTGTTGACTTCTTGACTTTGACTTTTCACGCTCTATATATTCTCGATCTCGGTTTTGTTGGTTTTTGCTTCGTTTGTGTCCTTTAGTGAATATCCAATACCTGCATAGTATACAAAGCAAAACACACATATATTTGGCATTTTATGTCTATTTTTGGTCATTTAGGCTCGTTTTATTAGGTAAAAGGTATGTGTAATTAAGCACATACCAAAACTCCTATGATACTAATCCACGTTAACCTTCCTACTGTTCTATACATCTCATCCCATAAGCATAGTTTATTCATCCATCTTCTTAATCCATGATCCAAGTCCTCTAAGATGTTAGTTGCCATGCTTACTGTTTCGAATACTATTTTGACTTCTAAACCACCCATATATTTGACTTCAGCGTTGAAACATCCTTCTTCCTCGCATATTTAGGATAGTTTTTCCAAGTACTCAATTTCCTTGACTTCACCTGCAATGCTTCTACCCATCAGGTCAAATTTGATATTCTCATCAACCACCTCAATTACACGAGTGCCACTGTTGTTCATCTTATCCTCATAATCATACTCCTTATCATTTGCCCCATTTCCCTCTTTCTTTACGGGCTGTTTTGACCCACTTAGAACTTCATCATAACGACGATCATCGCGCACACCCAAGTTCCTGTTCTGGCCATACCGATTCGATTGGTTTTGCTTATGGTTAACTTCCTTAGTAGTGATATATTTGACATCGTCTTTTGCATTTCATCGGTCACCATTGAAATATTTTGTTGTCTTCTCACGACGATCGTACGCCATGTAAACTCTCAAAAATTCGTTTCCAGTTTGAATGTTACACAACATTTGGTGTAGCAGCTCCATATCTTCAATGTTTTTAAATCAAACAAAGCCATACTTATGTTCATTCCTCAATCGCTTTTGCACCATAAACATATCAAAGACTGTACCATATTTCTTAAAGAGCATCTATAGATTACACATTCCCCATGAGTCTTGGAAGTTATGAAACATAAACGAAGCCGACAAGTTCCTCTTGCCACCGATATAACCAGATCCTAAAGATTTTCCATTGTATTGTCCTCTATTTTCATAGTGCCTTGACCTTTCATCTCTCGATCTCACTGTATTTTTCTCTCTCACACAGTCTCTCATATTTTTCTCTCTTTCGAAATCAACTTTTGAATATGATGTGATATCAAGTGTTACAAATTGTGAGTAGTTATAACATAATTAATCCATCCATGCTGCCTTTCCAAGTTGAACATATTTTCATCTTTTGCACAGATCGAACTTGTCTTACTAGATCTCTAAATAGTAGTAGTATGTTCTAAAAACAATAATGCATACACTACAAAATTTGTGACATTTGGTCACTCTAGCAAGTGTGAGTAAAAGATATGAAAATAGTAACTAAAAGCTATTTTATTAACTTCCACTAAATAAAAAAGAGTAAGTAATAAAGGGATCACTAAAAGTCTATTCTTACATAATAATAAGTAAGCAAAAGGGTTAAAGTTTTTAGTGTCTTTTCTCTTTAGTAAGCAAAAGGTGTCAATCTCTTTTACACCAAAGTCTATTTAAAATCTTATAGCCACTTTCTTTTACAACTAAGAGTAAGCAAAGGTAAATAAAGGAAATCTTTTAGCCACTTTCTTTTACAACTAAGAGTAAGCAAAAGAAATCTTTTAGCCACTTTCATTTAAAACTAAGAGTAAGCAAAGGTAAGAAAAGGAAATCTTTTAGCCACTTTCTTTTACAACTAAGAGTAAGAAAAAGAAATCTTTTAGCCACTTTCATTTACAACTAAGAGTAAGCAAAGGTAAGCAAAGAAAATATACCAAAATCATATTCAAAATAGAAATATTTTTTAGATTCTACTTTCTAGTTTTCTAGATTCTATATTATACCAAAATCATATTCAAAACAGAAATATTTTCCAGAATTTGATTTTCCATAATCTAAACACATTAATCCAATTCGACATATTGATCGTTTACATTAGATGAAAAAATATGATAACACTTCTAAACTTCTTAAATGGATTTAAAATAGAAATACTAAAATATCAACACATAGAAAAATATCATATGTTTGAACAAACAAATATAGGGTTGGTTACGATTTACAGAAAATGAATATCTTTAAACTTGCAGGTGACATAACTCATCCGACGACGATGCTCATCTTCCCTGTTACATCAGAAAGTAAAAACGAAAAGTATTAACAAACTGACCCATTATAAAAATAAACCCTAAACTGACCCATTATAAAAATAAACAGATTTCCTACTGTTGTAGTGGGCTTATTTTTTGGGTATTTATAGTTAGTTTATGTTGAATCCACTTTTAAAGAGCCTGATTATTGCAACATTTGATTTAATATCGGCTCAACAAGATGACCCTGCGATGAGTGCTAAGGCTAAACGTTCATCTATAGATATAATCTGCACCATTCCTCAAAGCATAAACTGACCCATTATAAAAATAAACCTAAACTGACCCATTAAAACTAATAGCATGATATGGGTCACTTTTAGTATAAACCTGTACAATGTCTTTTCCCAAAGGCATCACACAAACAGAACTGAGAATGTAGATGATTAAGACTGACTATTAGGGTAATACCAAGAGTAAATCTTCATTACGTGTAGTCGAAACATACCTGCTATAATGACCGCCAAAAGAAGTGTGTATTAGCAAATGGTCATAAACAAATAAGCATAACAGCTTAGATAAACTGACAATTGCAAGTTGTTTGGCTCAGTTAAAGTTGAAATAGCCACCTTTAAGTAATAAACAAATAAGCCAAAACCAAATAAGCAACTACTCCTTAGTATAAGCCAAAACCAAAAAAAGCCATAAGCCGGCTATATAAGCAGAAACAAACATCCCCTAAAATAGTTACATAGTGGCGTCTATCATCACTTAGTATAACAGTTATATCTTTAAAATTTCAACCTATCTGCTACTAAGATACTTCACTGCTACTAATAGTGAAGTACAAATAAGCTATCTTCTAGTCAGCTAAGTAACAAGATTGAGGTTTAGTTAAAAGTTGAAGAATAGATTGACCCACATAAACGTAAAAGAGAACATGTGTTGCGCGTCTTAACTCCTAACCAACAATGATATTGAAAAAGGAACTTCTATAACCAGAGATTTCTAACAGTACATGTTTATATTTTAGAAAGGCATTACACACAGAACATTTAAATTATCTTACATCTTAAGTTCTTCAGAAAACATAATTTATAAATATAAGCAAATAAAGGCAATATCTCCTATATAGCAGTCTATATATGTTTATCCCCTGTGTAGAAGAGTATGTGGTTATTGAGCTTAATGAGTCACCAACTTCCGATCAAATACATAAATACTTTCATATTGAACACAAACAAAAGACTTGAACAGAGAATAGAAGTCACTAGATTTCAAAAAGACATGAATATGACTCAAACTATCTGCTACTAAGATACTTCACTGCAGCAGCGAGCCTAATAGACTATAGAGACATACCTGAGCATCTTCACAAAAACAATGAGTCACTAGATTCTTGAAATCCTCTTTCTCGACTCTAGTATCAGTTTGAGCGGCTACAATTTCATCAACGGTATGTCTTCCACTTTCATCCTATGCGACATGACCCACAATCTGATTTCTTCGATTTCAACAGGAGAAAATTCAAATTTCTCCTACAATTTGATATTTAGCAAGCATATTAGAGATGTATAAATTAATAATCCTTTATCAGCCCTAGATTTCAAATTCAAGACAAATCGTGTATTTAAGATCATTTTTATAGAAAATGAACACTGGAATATGATCATTA
>BQNB010010420.1:0-20000 GCA_026074375.1 Tanacetum coccineum | reverse complement strand
AAAAGTTCAACCTTGCCTATTTCATGGCAAAGCGAATGGAGTGGGTCACTAAACAAAAGCGGTTGATCTTACCCTATGGTATGTTATTGACCCGTTTGTTTAATGTCATCATGAATGAAAATCCTGAATTAAACAATGAGTCTTATGTCTTGTACGATCGTGTCATGAATCCTCTTGCCGCTCAACAAGAGCGAAAGCCTAGAAAGGATCGTGGCACGAGAAGAGGTCGTCACTCCACTTCTTCTTCTTCCGCCTTTGACCAACCATCTTCTTCTCATCTCAACGATGATGATGATGATGATGGAAATGGCGAAGGGACCTCGCGTGCAAGCACTCCTTCCCCCATTCGTTATGTCAATTCTTTAACCAATCAAGTTCCTCAAGTTTTTCAAAACCCACCTAATATTGACCCTCACTTGGAACCATTTTACACCCGCCAAACCGAAATCATCAACCGTCAAGTTCAATTACGAGATGAGCAGCGTGGTGGAGTAAGGTCAATCGGAAAAAGTCTCAGAAGGTTGTGGAGAAACATGAAGAAGTGAGCTATGAGGGAAATTACTTTATGACATTATTATCTATATTATTTACCAATCTATTATGCTTAGGTATTCAAACTTATACTACTTATTAGTAACTTAGTACGAAGTACGGGCAACATTACTTGTCCTAAATGATCATTCAATTTTATCATCCTAAACTCATACTTGCATGCACCCTGATACGCTTTGGCTATTATTATATTATGCATACTTATAAAATTGTCAATTTGCCTACATATGATTTCTTGATTGAGCTTAGGATGTTTAGTATTATAACTTTGATTGTTAAGTATTAGATGATTCATGATGAATTGATATTGACTACAAAAGGGAAAAATAGGAAACTGTCTCTATACAGGATTAACAGAAAATTAGAAGAAACTGGAAAAATTTCCTGTCTCCAGAGAACGACCCCCATAACTACTGGGCGGCCCCTTAATATATATGGGACCGCCAGGTATTTATGGGACCGCCATCAGAAGTCACAAAATTTTCAATGTGGCTCCTGATTTTCTGTGCAGTTGACTATTCTTTCTTAGACCCAGCTAAACCTTCTGCATTTTACTAAACCACTTTTGGAATTTAAAAACTCAACTCTCATGCTTTTCCACTTTGATCTTTTCCTCCCTAATTAAATAAGTCATCCTCTTCACTTCTATCATCATCTTCATTTTCCTCACACCATTCTACCATGAATTCCACCAATGCTTCCTCATCTAACCCTTCCAAGAAAATCAAACTCACCATAATCTCTCCTAGACAACTATTTGTCAACATATCTAGTGATGAAGATATCACCATCACACCTTCTCCTACAACAACTTCTTCATCTCCAACTCCTCCAAATGCACCATCAAAAACCACATCCACTAATCAAACTTCATCAACCCAAGAGAACACATCTTCTTCTTTTCAATCAAAACTTCAAATTTCACCACCATCATCAAATGAACCAACCTCTCCTCAACCTTTGAACCCTTTGCTCAACAACATCTTGGATGTTCCTCCTAGACCCTCAAACCCTCAACCACTTCAAAGTCACCATTCTTTAGACATCACACTTTCTTTATCATCAATCACTCCTCTTGACCACATTCATGATGTTCCATCACGACCATCTCCAACACAACCTCAACCACCTATCATGGGCCACCCTCTCTACTACAACTACCATGACTATCATGGATCTACTTGCATTTGTTGCTCTCACAACCGAAACCTTTTCTTAACTTTAAGAGATGAGATGAACATCATGTTTGCTCATCTTGAATATCTTCTCACTACCGCAATCACCTCACACTTTCTACCTCCACCTTGAAAAGTCTTCAATTTTTTTTCATAAATGTGTCACCTTAAACCTTTTGCTCAAAAAGTCATTCTCTATGAATCATGAATCATTTAGGACTTATGTTGTATTGTTTCTCTTTATTATTAGTTCTAGTTTTATTCTGCATGAATGTATTAGTTGAATGTATTAGTTGGATGTGCTATTGTTTCTCTACTTTTGTTGAATTAAATACAATGTGCTACTTTAAAAAGATATTTGTCTTGCACTTGTATTTCTAACCTTGTTTTGTAGCAAACAATTTTCATAAGATCGATCCCTTGGTGCCCTGACTAAGGGGGAACATACATCAAGGAGGAGTCTTGATATCGTCGATTTCTTTCTTCCCACAACTACTCGACGGTCATCCTTTTTAAATTCGACAAAAAGAGGGAGAAATTGAACAAAACTTATAACACCCTGTGTTTTCAAGTCATTGATGACGTTGATAAATCCGCAATGTACCTTTGATATTGTACGCATTTGCTTTAAATAATCTTAACAAAACACCAATTTTGAGCTTAAAAATAAGCACTAAAACAGAACCTTATGAACTTATAACCTACAAACAGATTGAGCTTTGACCTCAAAGAACAAGAATCAACAATCAAAAAGCATTTTGAAATTCAAGATAAGCCACAATAAGCAAATGAAAAAGCATTTTCTCAAAATTTTCAATACTTAGCACTTTTTTGACAGACTTGGCAAAAACTTAAAACAACAATGCAGGCTTTTAGACTATGATTCTAACCTGTTTTTAACACTTGCACAAACTCAAAAACATCACAAAACAACAAGATTCAAAGTCCTAATCAAATAAGCAGATAAAATGAGCTATAAGCTCACAGATTCAAACCACAAATTTTTAAAACCTTAAAAATGAGATTTAATACTTAAACACTTAAACAAACTGGACTCTTTCGGTAACTACTTTAAGCTAAACTAAACTGACTCAAGTGTCAAAATGCAATTTTGACCCATTTTGACCCATTAAAACAGTTAAACCAAACACCCCTTTAACTTTTTTGGATCAAATTTTAAGCTGAAGTTTAAAGCAAAGAATTTTAAAGGCAGATAATCACAAAGCAAAATTAAGCATAAACAGGCAATAAGCACACAAAGATAAGCTCTCAAATCAAACAAATAAGCTATAAGCAGTTAAAAGCTAAAGTAGGCAGTTTTGATCAAAAACTTAAATGAATGACAAGTAGCAATAAACAAAGACAATAAGCATAAAACAAACATAAATAAGCAAGCATAAGCATAAATAAATAGTAATAAGCACTTGCTACAGTAAATAAGCAAAAATCTTAAAAGTGAACTTACAAAGGCCCTTGTTCAAACAGGGCAAACCAAGCTTTTAAAAGCTTATCTACAAGCTTCAGCTTATCAAAGATAAGCTGGTGGTGTCCATAAGCCCATCCAAATCCGGCTTATCATCCAAATAAGCTGTGGTGTTTTTTTTGGTGTGATTTCTTTTTGGTAAATTTTCTTGAAGTACTTTATATATAAATGAAAACAGGTTTCTTATAAGTTTTTATAAGAGCTTAAAACAGCTTATGAAAGGCTTTTGAATACTTTAAAACACCAATTTAAGAACCATAAATTTTAAGCTAAAACTGAAATTTCATTAATTTATAAAAAGAAGCATTACAATATTAAAAAGATTACAATAAAAATTAACTAGGTGAAAAACTTAAACTAAAAACTAACTGCCATAAAGGCTTACAAGTGAACTATATTTATACTAATCAAAAGTAGATTCTAGGAGTTGTGCTTTCTTTGTGAGAGCCCTTGCAGGTGTGTTTGTTGTGTGAGAGTCTTCAAAGAGTCATCTTAGCCATTGAAATTAAGTAGTGTCCATGTCATGTCATCGTAGCCCTTCATCTCTTGTCTTGATCCTTGGACGAATGAGGGTGCAAGGGATTGCCAAGGTGGATTTTTGGTGGGATAAGGTGTGTAAAGGTGTTGGTCGACATAGGGGAGAAGAAAGGGGGATGATGTCTTATCTGGTAGTGAGGACATGGAACATTGAGGAAGATGTACAGTGTTCCCGCTTTATTTGAAGTTTGGAGACATGGCAATAATGGTCCCTGAAAGTGTATAACTGTCTTGCAATCATAGTCCTTGATATTCGCATATTTGGCCCTTTTGGTTGGGTTGGTGTTTGCACCGTTAGTCCGAGGTAAAGGATGAGGGGCCGCCGGCGGACAGAATGGGTTTACACGAGTGTTTAAACGGGTTATATGGGCTAGTTGTTGGGCCTGTTATAATTAAAAATGGTTGGGCTTTTTGTTAAGGTTTAAAGTTTATAAAGTATAAGTGGGCTGACCCGGGCCCACTAGGTGGGTACGGGTGGGCCCACTTTTGACAATTTAGGTTTTTGGGTTTGGTTTTTGATGCTTTTTCCAATGCCACTTTCCGGGGTTGACTTTGAATTTTTGACTTTTTGTTGACTTTGACTTAGTCTTTTTGACTTCTTATGGTCTTTCCGTTCGCGTGCTCGGTTTTGTCGTTTTGGCTTCGATTTTGTCCTTTTCTTGGATATCCGTTACCTGCATAATATAAATGCAAAACATACAAATAATATGTATTTTTGTTACGTTTTTAGTCATTTAAGTCCGGTTTTAGTGGTCAAAGGTATGTGTAATTAAACACATACCAATATGTTTTCTTGATTGAGCTTAGGATGTTTAGTATTATAACCTTGATTCTTATGTATTAGATGATTCAAGATGAATTGGAATTGACTACAAAAGGGAAAAATAGGAAACTGTCTCTATACAGGATTTACAAAAATCAGAAGAAACTGGAAAAATTTCCTGTCTCCAGAGAACGGCCCATAAACTCCTGGGGCGGCCCCCTATATTATGGGACCGCCAGCGTATTTATGCGGACCGGCATCAGAAAAAAAAAAAGTCATGGAATTTTCACTGCGGCTTCTGATTTTCTGTTTAGTTGACTATTCTTTCTTAGACCCAGCTAAACCTTCTGCATTTTACTAAACCACTTTTAGAATCCAAAACTCAACTCTCATGCTTTTCCACTTTGATCTTTTCCTCCCTAATTAAATAAGTCATCCTCCCCACTTCTATCATCATCTTCATCTTCCTCACACCATTCTACCATGAATTCCACCAATGCTTCCTCATCTAACCCTTTATGAAATCAAATCACCTAATCTATCTCTAGACAACTAGTATGTCAACATATCTAGTGATGAAGATATCACCACCACACCTTCTCCTACAACAACTTCTTCATCTCCAACTCCTCCAAATGCACCATCAAAAACCACATCCACTAATCAAACATCATCAAGTCAAGAGAACACATCTTCTTCCTTTCACTCAAAACTTCAAATTTCACCACCATCTTCACATGAACCAACTTCTCCTCATAATTTGAACCCTTTGCTTGACAACATTTCGGATGTTCCTCCTAGACCTCTAAACCCTCAACCACTTCAAAGTCATCCTTCTTTGGATATCACGCTCTCTTTGTCACTAATCACTCCTCTTGATCACATTCATGACACTCCATCACCACCATCTCCACCACAACCTCAACCACCTATCATGGGTCATCCTCTTTTCTATAACTATCATGACTATCATGGGTCAACTTGCATATGTTGCTCTTACAACTGAAACCTTCTTCACTTTAAGAGATGAGATGAACATCATGTTTGCTCATCTTGCAATTCTTCTACACTACCGGCAAATCACCTTCTACTTTCTACCTCCACCTTGAAAAATCTTCAAATGTTTTCATAAACGTGTCACCCCAAAATATTTTGCTCAAAAGTCATCTCCTATGAATCATGAATCATCTAGGACTTATCTCCTTTGTATGCTTAGATTGTAGTGTAATTTATGAATTTATGTTTTCTTGCTTATCATAGCTCTATTGTATGTTGTATGTGCCATCTATTTATGTATGAGTTTCTTGTTGGTTGAATGAAACTTTATTTTGGGTGACTTAATTATAATGTGTTTCTTTAAAAGATATTTGTCTTGCACTTGTATTTATAACTTTGTTTTGTAGCAAAACAATTTTCGTGAGATCGATCCTTTGATGCCGAACAAGGGGGGAGCATACACAAGGGGAGTCTTGATATCGTCGTTTTTTCATCTACAACAAACTCGACGATCATCCTTTTTGAATTTGACAAAAAAGGGAAGAAATGAAACAAAACTCATTTAATAATTTTTGACATCTTTAATTTTATTTAGAATGAGTTTATATTTTGTCATCATCAAAAAAGGAGGGGATTGTTAATATAAATAATGTTTAAAAATGTTATTTATATTTTTCGACCTCTCAACGTTTTGATAATAACAAAATATAAAAACGTTTACAATAAAATTAAACGTTTACACATTATTAATCGTAAATATTTCTAAGATTAGTGATCACTTAAGGTATGAACAAACAAATCATTAAGCATGTTTAGTGATCAAGAAAATATTTTTCCTCACTTTTAATTCTACAAAAGTATTTTCTTAAAAATACTTTTACAAAATATTTTCTAATTAAAATAAAAAGTTTTATTAAAAACTTAAAATTTGAAATTCAAAATTTCCCCCCAAAACGGAAGCTTCTACACCAGATACAACCTTCCCCACAAAAAGACAAAAAAAAGAGCGGAGTCTAGGTGGCGGCCCCCTTATATATTTGGGACCGCCGGGACCGCCACCAGTTACCGTTAATTTTTCCTGTCTATAAATACTGGTCCACTCCTTGCTAAAAATTATTCCTCTTTGAACGAAATTTTTCAGTCTCTTCTTTCTCTCTCTCTAAAACTTATTTCTTTCACTAAAACTCTTAATCACTAACATACTTAGATCTTGTTTCAAGTGATCTTATCTTATCTTCTTCATCTCATATCTCCTCTTTATCAAGTGCAAGAGAAGAACATTCGTATACGCCAAGAAACGAAGTGTTAATTAGTGATCTCTCCTCTCTTCTTCTAAGTTCCAAATCTCTATTGTAATTATCTTATGTATTTGTGAGATTCGGATATTGTGTAGATCCGATAGTGTAGATCTTGTGAGTGTGTATATCTTGTGAATTGGTAGATTGGTTCTAGCTAAGATTAGGACTCGACATTTAGCTTAGTGTCAAAAAATAACGTAAGCGACGTGTAAACGCTTTTCTCCGCCTAAAGAGAGCTTGTTGACATACTGAAATCTCGAGTCGGATACCCGAGGAGTGGAGTAGGGCGAAGATGTGCTTCGTAGCCGAACCACTATAAAATCTTAGTGTCTTGGTTTGGTTGTTTCTTTCCTTATCTCTTTACATTATTATTGTTATTATCTAGTTCTAGTTTAGATAGTTATTGCTTGTTCATATTATGAATTGGTTAAACATATAACTCGGATCTAAACATTTTTGAAAGTAAACTTTTAAAACATGAACTCCCCTTCTAGTTTCCACACTCTCTTTTCTTCTCATCTTCTTTCTATCTTATTCTTGTGTTTATTGTCTTGCTTATTAGTAGTAGCTTATTGGTAAGTGTGAAAGTGACTAAAAACAAACCCCGTTCTTCTTGTTCCATCATCTGGTACATCTCGATAGCTTTCGTCATAAACAAAAGTCGGTTTCGTCATCGTCTTCGAAAACGTATTTGTTCTCATCATTTGAATTCGGATTCATATTTGAAAGTGAAAGTATTTTGTTTGTGTGTTAAAAACTGTGAGATAAAAGGTAATAAAAAAATTATCAACCCTAGCCGTTAAAATTCCAATTTGAATAAAAAAAACAATCAAACCAACGCTCATTGTTTAACCAACGAGCAGGCCAACGAAGCCATGTCAACGAGGAAGGCCGGTGCAGTTACGTGACTCAACGTCGGCCCACATCAGCCTAACGAGGAGGGAGGCCGGTGCACCTCTTGTTCTAACATCTATTTTTAAGCTACACGTCTCCAAGAATTAAACTACTATTGCAGGGCCAAAATATATCCGTTATTGTTGTTAGACTACTTTGGACTTATAACATTGAAAGCCAAAAGTCGGTTCCAAAATAAAACTGTATTGCAGGGGACAAAAAACATGTTTTGTATCTTTTTTCTACTTTTCTTATACTATTTAGCGGGTAGTGGGGGTACGAATAGTAGCACTCATTGTTTCCGACAGATATATCGTGTTTTTCGAAAAGTTCCAAAGTAAAGGCTTTTGGCTTTCAATGTTATCAAACTTTACTGACACGATGACATTTGTTGAAGGTTCATGTAGCATGCGGGCGCTGACGATTTGACCATCGATGTGAACACATCGATGGGTTTCTATTCTAGCTTCCTAAATATAAAAGATGGTGTTCCCTTCAAACAGAGGTTGAAGCGATCGCATGCCGCAGGAAGTATGTTGACAAAGGGAAACAATCTCGAAATGCTAATTTAGAAAATAAACTCAGGAAGTCATCGTGTCAAATTGACATCCTATCAATAATTAATAAGCACTTAGAAATGACGACTTATAAATGTGTTTAAAGTAGTGCTTTTCATCTTCCTTAGATGAAAAATGTGATCTTTAGCCATATTAACTTGTGTAGACCAAAGAAAAGGAAGTAAAAGAAAAGGACAAGATTAAAAATTTTGTAAAAGAATTTGTGTTCTTTAAGTTAAAGGAAAAAAAAAAGGTATAGAGATTTTGTGTTTCTAAGTTGTTTGTTAAGAAAGAAAAAAAGTTGCTCCATTTACAATTATACTCGTGTTTAAAAGGTTTAAACTTCAAAAAGTTTAAATAACTTTTATCATTTAGAAGAAAGTGTTAGCTCAAAATTCATCTGCCCATCTTTTCTTTTCCTTCTTTAACAGAAAGTTTAGAACACAAATTTTTGTGAGTTTTCTCTAGTTCCAAAATTGAACTCGAAAACACCGCCTAAATAGATATTTGAGGATATATTAAGTTTTAACCAAGGTTATAAATAGCGTGAGGCGTGGCGTGGCGGCATGACCAAGCCTCATGCCTTAGCGGTTAAGGCGAAGCCTTTGCGTTTTTAAGACGTGGCTTAAGACGCCACAAAATTTGAAAACGTTTATATACTTTTATCATATTTCATATATATCGAGTTTACAAAAAGCGTTACACATAACAATTAAAGTTAGGAAACTATTATTACATGTAATATTCTTCATTTTATAAAAAAAAGTTTTTTTTATTGAAGTTGAATTCAAAAAACTCGTCACGCCTCACGCTTTATCGCGCCTCAACTCACGTCACGCCTAGAGCCGACGCCTTTGTCTGTTTCATAACGTGAGGGCCACGCCTTATAAAACCTTGGTTTTGACGATACACATAAAATTCAATAAAAATACCACTCCACGTGTTGGTTACATTTGTCCAGTTGTTAGATATTAACTTATTCGACAGATCACAAGAAACGTAATATATTCACATCCAAGACTGTAGCGTTAAAGGTATACGGTATTCGAACATCAAGACCAGCATCAAATGTTTCATGTCGTCGCGACTGTCTATTACAAACAGCATAAAAGCCAGTAGACACGATCACAATGGTTACTAAGTGTAGTTGAATGAAACATAGGACTAAAAAAAGAGTAGATCAGGCTAAAAGTATATAAACCACATTCAGGCTATTGAGTTTATATAGTTGTGTTACACTACCAAAAGTCTGCCGTACGAGATTAAAAGCCTGTATAACTATGCCACCTATATCCAGATCATCAAACTAAATGTGGGCAAATGCCAGTTAAGTTACGCATTCAAAATTTTGGTTCAATTTAAAACAATTGCAGAATGTATGCAATGGTGTTGGATCAAAAAACCATAAGACATATCAAAGGCAACACAAGTTCATATCCAACCATAACTGTAACTTACAAGTTCATATCCAACCAAGACTGAAACTCAATGACAACAAAACTTGTTGCCAAATTAAACTCCATAAAGTTCCAATTTAACAAAAAACAACAAAGTGCTTTTATAAACTACTATCCCAAAACCTACCAAACAGATGCAACATAGGAGAGAAGATTACTGTGAGACACCTAGCCACTTGGTGAAAACATCGAACTCAGCATAATCACTGTCAGAAATCATAGTCTTGTACCATGACTTGCTAGCTGCCTTAATTTTGTTAGACTCCTCCTGTTGAAAAAGTAAAGAATGCAATTTACATAAACAGAACCAAAAACAATATGTTCAGATTCAAAACACAAAGTTAACCCACACTTCAAGTCAAATGATTCCTGGGATAAGAGAGGAATAGTAACAACAAAACAATGCAAGAGCTTTGTCAACAATATATACCGGCACATAGAAAGGTTCAATCAAATGTCATGTACCTAAAACCCACATAACCATTAGGTCTTCTGATAACGTTTAGGTTTTTTTTTAATCTTTTGAGGAAAAGATAATGTCATACATTCCTACTGATTACAAAAAAAAAATAGTGCAATCGTCAAAGGCATTGCAGTCTTAAAGGCGTATCAGAAGTGCTAAAATAAACTGAGCAAAAAAACATATATGCATAACATAATTAATAGCTCAGTGATCGACTACAGATGAAACTGTGGCTAAAGCCAGAACATTTAACTATCTACTACTCTACTAGAACATTTAACAAAAGCAAAGAGAACTAAGTCCACTTAAGCTAAGCTATGCAATTATACCCAAACATATTTTAGCTTTAGATTAGCATCAAAGAGCAAAGAGCATATGAACAATCAAGCAACCAAAAAGTTATGGTTTATCACAAGTAAAAGGTATAGAATAACAAAAACACAAAGCCAAATGAGCTGAGTTAAATAGCCAATGGTGCACATTAGTAAATAGCAAAATACATTCAAATAGCCAAAAATCTTACAGCTCGACACATAATCAAATAGCATAATCATTTCATACATCGAATACCAACATAGAAAAGTTACACCAAATGTCATACAAATGTAATACAAAATCAGCTTTTTTATACTTTGTAAATGAGAAAAAGAAGTAGCTACACACAATTTATTTAAAACTAGAAAAACAAGAATACAATATACAAAATCAGACACCCAATATACCTTTATACATACTAGTAGTAAAGGTATGCAAGTCAGTTGTACACGGTTTACACACTAAACAAAAACCTAGTGGTCATGTATGGTTATGTACATTTTTAAAATTCATAAAGCATTAGATTACTATTAGACACAACAACTATACAAACACTGATACTTTGGAACATCAGATAAAAACACTTGTTCTAGCATCAGTTAATAGAAATCTTCATGATATAAATGTTATACTATAAGCTAGCACAATGCACTCAGTACCATAAACTACAACCAAAAGCAATACATATCTATAGACAAATCTTCATAAAAAGCATGGAAGCTAGTTTACACATTAGAGCCTATTTCAAATATAACTAAATGCCAATGCATGTATTCATTACACACGCTCATCAACAAAAACATAGTAAATTGATGGTTTACCGCCAAATGTTCAACTTCACACTGAGCACAAAATATAAATTACAACTAATGATCATATACCAAAACAATGTGCGATTTATACACTAGCAGATTAACTACATCATCTACAATTCAATTATAGATATCACTCTTCCAAAACATGACATCAGTTTTAAAACTTCTTTCAACTAAACAATCCGAAAGTATTACACATCAACATATCAACATAATGCACATTAAATAACAAATAAGAAGCAAATAAGATATACCTTAGAAATAGGCTGCCTCTTGCTATCAAGCTTCTCCTTCTTGGCCTTCTTCCTCTGCTCCTCAGCAAGAACTGCCATCCTCTTGGCAGTCTTAGCATATGGGTTCAACCTCAACACCAGGGATATTCCTAAAAGCCTTAACTAGTTTGGCCCCCTCAGTACCATAAACAACCAAAGGACCTTTCCTAGAAATGTACCTCCTGTTTCGCATCTTTCCGACACCGGGTCGAATCCCGACAGAATCCTTGGCCTTCTCGGCATCAGCGTAAGCACCAATCTTCTTCAAAACATCAATAGCATTCTTAGTTTTCTCAACACCCTCAACAGAATCACTAACCACCAGAGGCAACTCAGGAACAGTCTCAATCTTATGCCCACGCGCCATCACAAGCGATGGAACAGCACTCGCGGCAATAGCAGAGACAACAGCGTACCTCTTCTGGTTAACATTAATCTTCCTATGCCACCTCCTCCAGATGCGAGTGGGAGCAAACATGCGACCACCACGACACATGTTACCAAAAGCACCCTGACCAGCACGGTGGGTCCCACCACCAGGAACACGTGGGATACGAGAAACAGCACGACCGGTACCCCATGACTCGGCAGATGTCTGATGACCTGCCTTGCGGCTGACGGCGTAAGGCTGGCGGCTGTTTTTGGAAATGTTGGAGTGGACAAAGTTGACGATGTCTGGACGGATGGAGGCTTTCATGACTGCTGGTAAAGGGATTCCAGCAGAGTCAGTTGCCATGTCGGAGTCCAGGGTTTGGACGGTTACAAGTGGGCGAGCGGCGGCTGACATTTTTCTTTCCTTTTCTTTTCTTTCTTTGGAGAGTGAATGAAAATGGGACAGCTAGGGTTTTCACAAACTCAACTAGGTTATTATGTGGGTATTTATATCTCTACGTTTTGGGCTTCTAAGAGGTCATATCATATGGGTGGATTTGGGTTTTTACTAGTTGCCTCTGGGCCTTCATTTCTTATTTCTATTTTCGTATCTTCGCATATGACTTTGATATGTTTCTTTAATAAAATATGGTTACACTAGAGTGGGTTAAATAAAGAGAAATGATGTAGAAATCTAAAATGTAAGCTTAAATTCGTGTCTAACTAATTTATCATTTGACATATCATATGTATACTTTTTCACTCCTAATCCTCACTTTAGATTACCCTTATATACAACAACAAAGCAAACGACAGCCTTTTGAAGGTGTAAAAACAACGTCGTTTGCGTGTTGGACTGGGTCGTTTGTGCGTGGATTGGGTAAGTGACGTCGTTTTGGGTTACTTGGCCGGCTCTTAAAGAAATGACGTTGAATCTGTTTTGTCTAATAAAGTCTCACCTACCTACTTTAGAACACACACACACACACACACAACCACACGCACAAATAACGTTGATCATGTTTGGGTGGTTAGATCAGTCGGCATTAGTGTTGGTTAGATTAGTCGGCATTAATGTTGCATGTAAGTGGTGGTATTTGTTTTCTTTATTTTTTATGTTATTTTCGTTTTTTTTTATTTTGTGTTTCTAGTGATTTTGATGGTTAAACTTGAAATTGTTTTGGTTTTCGTAGGAACGGCGACTGTGAACTATAGCTGATGTGTGGTGGTTTGTAACAAAAATATGTGGTTTAACTGTTCGCATGTTGTATTTTTTGTTCGATTTTTGTGCTTTTATATTGGGAGATTTTTGATTTTGATTATTACAGTTGAAAATGTGTTGGGCGTGGTAGGAGTGAGAAGTAGAATTGTTAGTTTTGCCTGATGTGTTGTAGTAATATGTAATGTTTATTTGGTATGCGCTTTTATTGAGTTTTGCGAAGAAAGATTATTATATAGTAGGAAAGCAAACGATGGTGTTTAATATTTGGTTCGGCTGTGATGATTTAATCACCATGTGGTTTGTAGTTTTGGCGTGACAAAGGCTGTATGGCATAAATTGCAAATGTTTTTTTGCAGCCAATATGATGTATGTGTCTGTTGTAATCTTGCATTTGCATGTAGCGAAACAAATGATAGCGTTTTGAAGGGTCAAAATGATGTTGTTTTCATATTAGGCTAGGTCGTTTGTGAGTGAAATACGTAAAACTTGCAAATAGCGAAGCAAATGATAGCTTCAAATATTCGTTTCGCGTTTTATTGGGTTTTAGAAAAGTAATGTCATTTGAGTTTTGTGTTGGACTGTTTGCAACTAAATGGCGATGTAAAATTGCAATTAACGGTTGAGTCATATCAGTACGTGCAATGATACGTTGGCCCGGGGATTGTGTGTGGGTTTTTGACGTGCGAGGTTTATGAATTTTGTGCCTATAATATATGTTATTATATGGTTTTCAGTGTGGCTTGTGTGAAATGTTGTTGTTTATGGATGAGTTGATATCTTTTAAAGTGTATTTGTGTTGAACGACGTCATTCGGTTTTTTGGGTTTGGCATGGCATAAAACAGTACGGCATAAATTGCAGTCGTCTTTTGCAGCCACTGCAATTTGTGAGCCGGGTCCAAATAATTTTATGCTTTGGCCTCTTCTTAAGTAGAAGTGTGAATCGAGGTTCTATACATTGTCATTTGCTTTGATGTTGTGGTTTTCTGTCCTGCAAATTAGGTATGTTATATGTTTGAATCTACTATTTATTGTGATGATGTGTGGACCTGAATTGCATTTAGTTTCTTTGGTTATGATGGTTTCATAGTCTGATTAGCGTTAGTTTCGTCCAGGAAAAAAATTGTATTGCTTTGGTGTCTGAGCCGGTAGAGACACTTTTATGTTTTCCGGGTACCATTGGCGACAATAACTGCTTCTTATGTGCGTTTAAATATTCCTCTATTGCTTGTTAGGCTGTATTTTTAACAAGTTTTGTTAAATCAGGGTTGATAGGAATTAAATCATTTTGGTGCTTTTAAAGTGCGTTGTAGTTGTGCACGGACGAAAAGGGTGGGTTATGTTGTTCGTTGTTATGATTTTCAACTACGAGCGAAACAAATAAGGTATGTTTAATGGTTCGTATTATTTATGCCTTAAAAAATTAACAAAATATGTGGTCGTTGGTTTGTATATGAGCCTTGCCATAAATAACTGTGTTTAGCGCATCATCTTTATATATGCAGTTGGTTATTTGTTATAATCGTTAATGATTTTTGTTATATCAAAACTGATAGGAGTTGTACCGGTTGGAAGCTTTTAAACTTGAGTCGTGTTTTGTTGAAAACTAAATTTTGCGTGCTATATGATTCCTTGACATGTGTTTTAAATATGGAAACAAAAATCAGGTATGTATGCATTACGCATATCAAATACACCTTCAGGGGTCGGGATTGATCAAACCATACGATATAAGCCATAATATCCAGTGAGAGAAAGTAAAGAGAGGTTGGAGAAACTAGGTGTTTATTAGATTGAAATGAAGACCAAATGTTCATCCACACCCCCATGGAGAGTCATGGGGGTAATTATAGGCCTTAAAAGTCCTAACTATCTCATGTTTCTAATAATAGTCCCTACGTATAACGCAATATCTATAGCTAGTCCAATTCAAGTGTAAGACGCCAGCTTTACAAAATAATAAGGCTAACAATCTCCCTCTAAGATGGTGTCATACGTGAATTGGTTACAATGTTTCCTACAAGCAAAAATAAAGAACAATGATAAGAATGAATTCTAGTATTCCTTGAGATTGTCTTCAATGATCTTGATCTTCTTGAATACTTCAGCTTTATTTCTTCAGCTTGCAAACGAACACACTGTAAACATACTCATGATGATAACTTAGAAGTTTTCTCTACCGATGATCTCAGTCTTGATTGGATTTCTGCTCATAACTTCCTGACATGTCTTCATGAACTTTCTTCATACACTTCTGGTCATCTCGAAGTTTCTGAATCAGTTGCATGCCTTAAGAAAGCTTCATTTTCTTACACTCTTGGTCATGTCGAAGTTTCTTGAATCTGCTTCTCATTCATCATCCTTGAAGTTCCCTCATCCGAATTCTTCGGCTTTAATATGAATTTTGCTATGAAATTCTTTTGCAGTATCTAGTTGAGTTTTTACTCTCTCCCAACTAGTAGGCTCTTTTTCTTCTTCAGCTCTCTCCCAAACAGACAACCCTAAGACTGAAAAGAATTAATGCACTAGTCTTGAGTCATACAACCTGCCTTCAACTCAGCTCAAAGACCATCTATCTCATTTGTGGAAATCTGTGGGAAAGGATGATATCATCCATATTGTTTCACTTAGGAAGCATCCCAATCTTGTTGTATAAAGCTCAGTTCCCGAAGTACACACTTTATCCTATTTTACGAAGTCAAAACCGTAGCACCAAAGTCAATTAAGTCCATGAAATAAACTTTTATCCCTCTAGGATAGTGATGATATGAATTGAAACAACAAAGTCAACTAAGTCCTGGATGTAAACAATTTATTCCTAAAAAATAGAAGTCGAAACGATAACTATGACAATCCGTCATTTCAGGTCATTTTACGACTTCACATTTCAAATTATTTAATTTTAGGAATTTACGTGTTTACTTTTAATTTTTACCGTTAAGTTAAATCACGTAAACTAAAAATCAACATTCAATGTAAACGGGCATCAAACAAATAAAATTTTTACGTCAAGTAAGTGTTATATAATTATTACGAGGATAATTTATAACTTAACACTTTTTATTTTTATTGATTACGTAAAACGTTTACGTTTCACAATAAAACACATTCATGCATGCATGCATGGGAACCCGTAAACCCATCTATACTCCAACAAATACCCACCAATACACTTAATAGCAAAGTTTTATAAAACTTTCACTTGTATAACCATATGGCCGGTTACAATACATCAAACACATTCACAATTTAAATTAATTCAACAAACTCCACTACCTAATTAAATTACACTATTCTTTAACTCTTGGATAATCCCCTTTTTCTTATAACTAGTCCAAGCATTCACACAATATATGTAAGTGTCGTGTATTTGCATACAATCCATCTCAAATTAAATCCTTAAATCACCCACTAACAACATAAGCAAATGTATTCATTATCCAATGGATTCAAGCCCTAAATTTAACACCAACTTTGTCTCCTACACCTTCCTTTGCTCGGCTAGAAATGGGGAGAAAATGAGAAGACTAAACAAGCATGCTTAGGCAAGATCACATCAAGTCTTTCACATCATGTATCTCTTACAACCTTGCCTCGCTTTACTTACACCTAGCATTAGAAAAATCTATGAACCATGCCCTAAAACTACAACAAAACTGTCTACTTATTTTACCCTTTGATGGTTTGAATTGAGTAGTATTTTTACAAGAGTCTTTGCTATAAATACAAGCCATAAAGTAACTAACTTACACACTTCAAATTTGCAAGCAAAAACTCAAACTATTTCCTCTTTATTTCATTCATAACCCACGGTTCACAAGCCACTTCACAAACACTTCATAGTTTTTGATTTTTCAAAGATACAAGCATACAAGGCTTGTTAGTAAGGATATCTTAGGTGATACAAAGTGATTTGGAAGCATGGTTGGTAATTTATAAAGGGTTTATACAAGAAGAAAAGTAGGGTTTTCAAGGTTGAAATTAGGGTTTCTTAAAACTATTTAGGTTAAATACTTGGGTTAGATTTTGTGTATCATCTTCGTCCACCCTCTTGAGGTCTAAGCATAACCCTAATCTTTTCTAATACTTCATTTACATGTTTATATATATTTGTTATATTGTTCTTCACCATCTAAGTTATTTTATAAGTTTATAAATAAAATGACATATAAATAAATTCGAAATATATATATATAAAAATATATATATATATATATAGTATAAAGTAGTGATCCAGTGAGAAGTAAAATAAAATAAGAAGAGGAGAAGTGACTAAAACCACACATTTTAGATGCAATGTGGCGACTTGCATTAGATACAATTTTTTATTCATTTGGATGGCACCATTATTTGTAGTTTTCGAATGTTAATTTTATGCGTAATGGTGCAAAATTGATTTTCAAAGATTTTGGCACATGCAGAGGAACAAAAACACAAGAGAAAAAATGAAATGCAACAATATACTTATATGCCTCAATTTAAAAGCTAGAAAAAACATGATGATGCGTTAATAAGCATCTAAGATTATAGAGATGCATCTAATTTAAGTCGGTGTCATCTCTCGGATGCGGTTATAGTTATTTCTTAATCCTTCTTAATTTAATAAAACTTCTTATTGAATCATAACTCTCTCTCTCTCTCTTCCTCTCATCATCCTTCACTCTTCCTCGCCACCTCTCTAGTACGTCTCACGCCTCTCAGTCCTCTCTCCCTCTCATCCTCTCTCTATATATAATATAATATATATAGTAAATATATATATTATATAAATATATATATATATATTGATATATAAATATATATCTGTGTGTGTGTGTGTGTGTGTGTGTGTGTGTGTGTGTGTGTGTGTGTGTGTGTGTGTGTTATATTGTTCTTTACCATCTAGGTTTATTTTAAAAGTTATAAAATAAATAGACATGCACATGAATTCAAATTATATTTGTCATATGATGGAATGATGTTAAAAATATTATAGAACACAAGAAAATACTTTATTCAAGTATTAGTTAATTTATAAAACTAGTTTATAAATTAATTGTTGGAAAGTTTATTTATAGAGTTTATAAATAAATACTTATGAGGACATTTCATTTGGACATAAAATCATGGACAATAATTAGAGGACTAATAATATGTGGAAGATGTGTTACTAAATAAATTAGAAGACTTGTAATAATTTAATAATGTCAAAAGTTTATAAAATAAAATTTATAACCTTTATACACGAATTGTTTTAAATATTCAATAATATATCAAAATATTATAAATTCTAGAAGTATTTTATTATGATAGTACATTTCGTAAGGAATCCAAGCATATAAAAAACTCGAAAAACGAAGCTATAACAAAAGAGTTATGATTTTTACGAGTTTACGATAAAAAGTATTTTTATAAAAGATGTTTTATAAAAACTGTAATAGTATGAAGTTTTATAAATTCTGTGAATATTTTATTATGATATTACATTTCATGAGGATTCCGAATATATAAAGAACTCGAAAAACGAAGCTATAACGAAGGAGTTATGAATTTTACGAGATTACGATAATTAAATATATAAAAATATTTTTATAAAAGTTATTTTATAAACATTGTTACTGTTCCAACTTGATAAAAATGAATAAATATTTTATCATGATAGAACATCTCAACACGATCTCGTGGATATAAGGAACTTTAAAAACGGAATTAAAACGAATGAGTTATGATTTTTACTAGATACTGATGATTAAATTTATAAAAGTAATTTTATAAATAAACTGTTACTGTTACTGTTCATGTACAGTATTATATAAAATTTGTAAATTTAAAGATTTGTTAAATTATCTCGTCACAATTTCATACATATAAAGAACGTTAGAAGCGGAGTTAAAAAGTGAAAGTTATGAATTTATAAAGGTCCTATGCACTTAGATAATTTTCTGCACTTTTATTAAAATATAACAAAACTGATTGAAATATAAAATAATGTTTACGAGCATTTTCGGGTCCGTTTGGGCTATAAAAACCTTAAGAAATATTGTCGTATCATTAATATAATATATAATATTTATATATGTTTTTAACTTTATAAATATTATTTTATAAAACAATTAAACTATTTATATAATATCATTATATAAATACTAAAAATATTAAATAAAGTATTATTAAAAAATAATAAATTGTTGGACAAAGATAATATTTTTACAAATACAAATACTTAAACATTATTTGACAAGTACGATTTAAATATTGTTTTAATATTATAAATTAAACAAAGACTTTTAGGAGGTGATGTAACTCTATAAAATTATATGTTGTAGTTATTCAAATACATTGTATTCATACGACCTAAAATTAATTAGGTTGCATTCGGATTTCCCGAGAGGATTTACACTATTTGATTTAGATAATCAAATCATTCTCTAAGGTGGTTCATAGCCCTATTTTATATGATTATAATGATTTACAACTTTTTGGTGAGAAACATACATTGTTTTACATTTGGACGCAAGTACACTTTTAAACAAGATTACGTGTTTGCCTAAGTAGCGATAACCCACTGAGCCCATTATCATGAACTGTTAATTACTTGGTGTAAGCGTGAATGTTATAAATAGCTCTATTTAGGATTGACATCCCCGTTCGGGTGAGTAGCGCTCACTAGTTTCGGCGGTACCGAACTAACGGACGTATACCCTGTCGGATTTGGGATGTTGCGGGTTGAACATCTACATGGGCAATGTTGGCAATTTATGTTGCAATTCATACATGTCGAGCTTCAGTGTCATGAGCTTAGAGAAACGTAATTACATTTTGTGATATTATATGTGTTACAATAGTCATACA
>BQNB010010419.1:0-73785 GCA_026074375.1 Tanacetum coccineum | reverse complement strand
GAGTAAAAATTACACGATGTCTTCTATGGATTTGTGATCAATGCTTGACCTTGGTGGCTGATCTTTTCTTCTAAAATTCATCTTTGATGAGTATGGGATAAAGAATATGATACTGCACACTGAAAACTAGTTTTTGAGTCTTCTATTTATAGTGTCTGAAAAAGACTCGATACGCCGTATCTGGCAAGGTCGAAATGGCGTATTGGGTTAGATTCCTTGGAGTGCACGCTACATTCATAATAAATCAGTGATATCATTCCTAATTTACTTGATTTATTGTATCTTCGAATAGTTATCTTCATGGATACGGCGTATATAGACAGAAGGAATACGCTGTATTGAGAATTGGTCAAACGCGTTTTCTTGTGAAGATTTGGCGCGGATACGCCGTATCTCTTTTGTTGGATACGGCGTATTGGTTAGAAATCAGCAATCTTCAAATATCTTCGTTTTAGCTCCATGCAATAATTATATAAAAGTGGGCAAAAAATAGATGGGATAAATGATATAATAAAGTGACGTTATTTGATGTTATCAAATATCCCCCCACTTGAATCCTACTTGTCCTCAAGTATACCTTAGAAAAAGTTTCAGTTTATGAAAATGTGTCCCAACCGAAGTTAAGGTTTTTCCGTTTAAGTGTTGTTTTGTCCTAATCACCTGTACATAACCAAGCTCCTCACGAAATATGGAAATAAAAACACTCAGATCACTCGACTAATCTTGGGTGCAACATTTAATTGTTACGCTTAATTGCTCGGTCGTGACTAGTTTCGTATCATAGGCTTGGCAAGGATCTCCACCGCTAAAGCTAAGGAGGAACAAGTCAAAAGCTAAATTGGGTTAAGAAGGTTGATCGTTCAACAATCTTTCACCATAAGTATCACACCAACAAGGCAGCTGCATCGTACATACATGGCCGTAACAACAGAATAGACACATACAATCTGATCACATCCCTGCTCATGTTTAACCAACGGTTAGGGTGAAGAATGATATAGGGTAGGGAGCTTCTAACTTTCACCAAAAGTCATAAACCAACAAGGCGGCTAAATCACGCATACATGGCCGTAACGACAGAATAGGCATGCATGACCCAATTCAACCTTGTTCGAGTAAAACCCAAGGTTAGTTGCTAGGAATTGAAAAAAATGGGTGTTAAATAAAATTAACAAAACAAATAGATTAAGCCAACAAATAAGGTACTGTTGCTAGTAACTTTCCCCCGGCCGTTTCATGACAAAGACTCGAACATATAGACAAACGCCTCGATCACAGAAATGACCAAGACAACCTAAGTTGGCGTTCTCATAACGGTCAACTTTGCTTACATCCCGCTCTTTACATACTTTTACAAAATAAGTGGTGATATCGGCCATATCGGAACCCACTTTTACAACTGCACCCTTACATCGTTGATTTTTGTATAACTATCCGGAATAATCATCTTTCAAGTAATGTCCCTTGGTAAAGAACTTTTTCTTCTTTTGAACCGACTATTTTTCTTCCTTCTTTTTTTTTGTAATACATCATAAATCTCGGTGTCTTCACTATCATAATTTGTCCGGATAATCTTTTCCTTGTAACACTTCTTCTTCGGACATGATTCATAATCGCGTAAGTAGTGAAACTTACGAGCTACATAATTTTCCCATTGCATTGTGCAATTTCCCGACCATTACAGAGATAGAAAACATTTCACTTTGACACAGGAAATACAAAACTTTACACGAAAGCAACTAGCCAACAACATAAAATAGGCTTAATCTACACGGTAGGCTAAGGTGCAAAGGTGTAACAAAACATTTAATTTGGGTAGAAAAGAAAGAATTGACCTCAATAAAGTGTTTCTAGGAATCTTACTCCTATAAATGCAGTAAACAAATGGTTACATACACGGGAGTTAACAACCAGTGTATTTAGTTAATTTACGACCTATAGCTATTTTTTGGTTTAATCCTAGAAATTTTATCATTGAACATGTTCCCTCCATCTTAAATCCATAGTACTCATCATTGTGGTCGCAGAGTGATATACCAGCAAGTTCTAAAGTCCACTACATCACCAGTCACAGAAATCTCATAATTTTGTGAATTTTTAGTAAAATAAGTTAGAAACGGAATTAGGCTTAATTCTCACAATATGTTCAAGGGGTATAGTGCGCTAGGTAAATGTTAACTATTATTTTGACAAAAGTCATGCCGAATTTTATTTTTAATTTTTGGTGCCGTATTTTTAAAGCGTAGCATGTTATTTTGTAAAAAAGAAGACAAGTACGTTCTAATTCTCCATCCCCCTACTTAAATTATACAACGTCCTCGTTGTATAGATAAAACAATTAAATAATAAGGGAAAATAGAATTAGAACAGAAAACTCCCTGATGTTTTGCTCGTGATAATTCTCCAAGATGAGTTCTTGAGCAAAAAGTGTGTTGACTAGGGCTTCAGAATGCCCGGATAAGTTCAACACATGTCTTTTTCAGAATATACCATATCATAGTTTCAGCAAGGTCCTGCATAAAAGATTAGAAGACAAGTGCAAATTCTATCTTGCTATAATGGAACAAGAAAACAATTAAACACACAACTGTACAGGGATCAATACTCCGTATCCCAAACCCTAAGATACGTCGTATGATTCCTATAAAAACAATTAAATTACTAGAAATTAAATATTAAGTTTTTTAAAAAAACTGATAACGTCTAGACACGTCTATACGCCGTATCCAGAGGGGTTCGATACGCCGTATAGAGTGTCTGGGAAGACAGACTCGTGCAACAAACAATTAAAATGGGGAAAACAATAATAATGACCGGGTTGTCTCCCGAGAAGCACTTTTGTTTCAGCTGGTCTTTAAGTTTGACCTTTTTTTTTCTTTCTTCATCTTTATTCATCAGGTGTCGTCACGACCCATCCTTCATCTACGAGACGTAAAAGTTCATGATAAGCATCGAGGTTATCCTTTAAATGGTTGAGGTATTCGGACTCTTTTATGGTAATATAATCCTCGTCATCATCGAATGAGTACTTCATCATCTCGAATCTCCTGATTTTGTAGTTCGATGGTTCAGGGTTTGGATTACCATTTTGTTCTTCATGTCCTTGATTCTCTTGAGTGTCATCGATGTTGCTTGCTTCATAATCTCTTCCAAATATACGAATGACGTCAAGATAAGGATTACTGGCCCATTCGGTTTTCTTATTTACATATGGTCCCCTTCTGAGTTTTTCCATACGAGTAAATAGGGCTATCTCATGAGCATTCACCTTCCACCAGCATTCTTGCAATTTTACAAGTACATTATAATCTATCTCGTGGAAGTTTTCAAAGTTGTCCTTCAACCATTTGCAGAATTTCATAACCCCAGTAGTCGCGTCTCCCCATGATCCTTTAATTTTAGCCTTAATCGCTAAGGTTTCTTCCTTTAGTTTTCCATCAACTAGTTCATCATACCACCTATGATCCTGGAAATAGGTCATGCTTCCTATTCAAACCATTCCTGGTAGTTCCCCACCATTACAGAACTCATTAATATCAGAATACACGTGGGCCATTAAGTATTTCCATTCTTAAAACGGTATGGTTCGCATATGTGATCACATAGTTGGTATGGTGCCTCATTTTCTGACCATGGCTCTTCGGTACCCTTTTATGTGACATTTTTCAACTCTTGTTCGTATTCATCATAAGTTTTTAAGTTTTGGACATCATAAGTGAACCGATCAGCGTTGAATTTTAGAAGGTAGTTGAATTCGTAGAATGCTACGCACAAGGGGGTCTCAAAGTCAAACAGGTTTCCTTCTATCTTGAATATTTTGGGAACATTGTTTGTTTTGTTTGGGTTTTCGTCCTCCTCGAATTCTTCTTCTTCATCATGATCGGAAAGATGGTGGAATTTCATAATGAACTTTTCGACCATGTTATCCCAAGTAGTGATTGAGCCTAAACACTCCTTTGTAAACCATTCACTTGCAGCTCCTGCGAGTGAAACAGGGAAAACACTAAGTCTGAATCGGTCTTGAGTCAACCCATTGATTTTGATTGGCCCAACAATTTCGAGAAACTTATCGATGTGTTTGAACGCGTTTTCCCCAACATTCCCATTAAAAGCGTCATCGCGTATTTTCACCAAGAATGTTCCTTGTATTTCAACGATACATTTCTCGACCATTCTTCCTTCGTTGTCATTAGAGACAAAGTTCTTTCGGGTAGCGGTGATGTAGTCGTTAGGTTCCGCCATGGTGGTTTCTTTGTCAATCGGTTTCCTAAAATTAAGCACAAATAATCAGTAGGGTGTGCCCTTGGAGAAGGGAACACATAAAACAGGAAATCAAAAACAAAAAATTACTACTGTTACTGTATCAGATGACAGATACGCCGTATTCAATTGATGTGAATACGTCGTATAGGTCTGTTGAATGCCAGTACGCCGTATAGAGTTCACGGAATACGCCGTATTGTTTGGAGAACAGATACGCCGTTTAGACTGTAAAACTCAATACGCTGTCCTGAGCAGAAGGTGTGATACGTCGTATCCAACTGGTGGATACGGCGTATCAGGTGATCAGTCAGAACAGAATACTATTTAAAAACAATTAAATGCGGGAATTTAAACAAACAATTAAAACACACAATGCGAGTAAATACAAACATAATTTGAATAATTAGATTACTCTCAACTAAATTAATTAATGGTTAAAAATACTAATAAGAATAAGGTTTAATTAATTCATTCCCCGGCAGCAGTGCCAAAAACCTGATGTGCTGTCGTGTAGGGTCAATTATTTGATTATCAAGTTTTAAATTTATATTTAGCCGACAAACCTAAAACAACACTTTAACGAGCAGTGTACCCGGTCAAGATGGAGTTCGCGGTAAGTAGGGTGTCGAACACTAAGAGTGGAACATTAGTCCTATATTCTATTAGTATTTTAAATAGTCTATTTACTGGTTAAACCTATGCTATATACGTTGTCTAATGATATGGGGGTTTTTCAGCATGAGAGGCTGGCACAGGTTTGGTGGAAACAAATATCAATTCAATACACAATAAACACAAAAGAAGAAAATCAGAAGATAGAAAAGCGGTACAAGCCAAATGATAGAAAACTGTATTAGCCATATTAAATCCGGTTCAATGTTGGTTTGTTTGTTTTAGTGCAATGATTTACTTATCTCGAAGCGGCATATCATTCTTAAGACTTAGGCGGGTCATCATCCTAAGACCTAGACATAATTAATCCTGTCACAATTAACGCATCCGCATAAAGCATCCTTTAGTTTAATTATAATCTATCTTAGGGAATCAAAGCAGTGGTGATCCTGTTAAAACCCTAGCCTAACGGGACTTTACCCACTTATTGTTTGACGGTGTTTTATATACTGGTAGTCCACTATTCAAATCTTTATCAGTTAATTAAGAGCATGATTGCTGAAACATAAACGGGTCACCTACCGGTCTAACTAAGCTCATAATTTAAAGACAAAGACAGAACGTTATTTGTGATCCTATTGGTCCAGTAATATAAAACACGATATGGAGAGCTATCCCGGTATCTAGATTACTTTTTAGGTATCACTAGACCTAGTTGAATGATAGGTCGCATATTCAAACACATAAACAAGTATGAGGTGATAAACATAATTAAACAATCAACGATAAATTAAGAAATCGATTTTAAAACAAACCAAACATTGAACTTTCATTAAGATGGCTAATACCCGAGGGTATTAGCCCACAACCATTGTAATTATACAAGCGTAATCAAACAATGAAAATCGAACGATTAAGAGAGTAAAAATTACACGATGTCTTTTATGGATTCGTGATCAATGCTTGACCTTGGTGGCTAATCTTCTCTTCTAAAATTCGTCTTTAATGAGTATGGTATAAAGAATATGATATTGCACACTGAAAACTTATTTTTGAGTCTTCTATTTATAGTGTCTGAAAAAGACTCGATACGCCGTATCTGGCAAGGTCGATACGGCGTATTAGGCTGGATTCCTTGGAGTGCGTGCTACGTTCATAATAAATCAGTGATATCATTCCTAATTTACTTGATTTACTGTATCTTCGAATAGTTATCTTCATGGATACGACGTATGTAGACAGTAGGGATACGCCATATTGGGAATTGGTCAAACGCTTTTTCTTGTGAAGTCAGGCGCTGATACGCCGTATCACTTTTGTTGGATACGACGTATTGGTCAGAAATTAGCAATCTTCAAATATCTTTGTTTTAGCTCCAATTTATGCGCCTTTTAGCTTATCTTCATAAAACACTCCTGAATTACTGCATTTATCAACTTTAAAGCAATTAAGTACTAAATTATGCAATAATTATATAAAAGTGGGCAAAACAGATGGGATAAATGATATAATAAAGTGACGTTATTTGATGTCATCAGTGTACTCGAAGAAATCTCCGGTTCTTCACGTAGCTTGGTTGCTATTCGGTATATTTTCTTTTTATGTTTTATGTTAATTATAAGTGCTATATGAGTTTAATTCCGCTGCGTAGCTCGGTTAATATTAATGTAATATTAGGATTTTAGACCACGATTTCCAACACGTACACTATAACGTTTAGTACAAGATTTAATAGCGCGGATATTCAAACCCTTCCATTATTGCTTCTATGCCAATTGCATATAAACAATCTCTCTTATTATCATATCTATAACATTCATTAAAACTATATGGAACTAAAATGTTATGTCTAGCCGTGTTTTTGATAATACAATCTGGTGCACGTGGTGGACTAGGCATATTGTTAAATGTGTTGCTTTTTTCCAAATATGTTCACTAAAATCTTGTTCCATTTTATATTCATCAAAAATAATGGAACATTAAGATTGAATTCAACAAAGTTAGTATATGAAGAACAAGGTTTTACCTTTGTTAGTGTAATGAATATTTTAGGCACACATGCGTTCCCATAAACAACGCTATTCACGAAGCATTCTAGGTCTTCATCGTCATTTATGTCAATTCTTTTTTAATTGTCTTCGTATGACAAACAAATGTTGTCAATCTCTTTCATGGTAAACTTTTTCTTGCGATAACTAACTAGTCCTTTGCATTTAATTTCTTTTGGGAGTAAAAGTGATCGAGTTGATGCTTCAAACACACGATGGATTTTAAATTTGAATGTGGAGCTCATTTTTTTAGTATTGTTTAAAACATTTTGAAAGCCATTATGTATAGATGATCATATAATAGATGTAGTCGCATAACATTAGCTGCCTACAAAAGTACAACTCAATAAATAACTTATTTTACACAAGTATAGGTCGCATAAGAATAGTACGTAATCATAAATAAAACTTAACTACCATCTTTTAGCATTTAATTTCAAAACTACTAGTCGCATAACAATCTACCCTGCAAATATTACAATACGGGAGTACAACATAAACAACATAACTAACAAATACTACTAGGCACACATGTGTTTGTGATGTATCTGTTTTGTTGATTCTAGTTAATAAAAAAAGATGTTAAGCATAAATAAGTGAAACCCATACAGGAATAGAACATAACCACTAATTTTATACGTTAATTCAACATAAGCAACATAAAATTTCATACTACTAAAGTTAAGTATCATAATACAATAAATAATAACATCTATCCAATTCAAATGGCAGAATATTCATTGAATTCTCGTTCATCTTCCTACAATGGTTGTAGATGGAGATGTTCCTGATGCACTACTTCATTAAATTCTTGTTCTAGCTGCTGCTGTTAGCTTATCTGTTGAGCAATCATCCTCCTTTGATAATGTTCCTGCAACACTAGTTCTTCTTGTAACACAACTGTGACAACCGTGGTTTGAGCCGGTTGGTCAGTTTGTTTAGAATTTATTTGAAGCGTTTGTGTATGTTTTTTATGTGTTTTATGTGTTTTGTGAGAGATATGTATATGAGATTGAAGTACATGATTTATGTATCATGGTACTAGTTGAAATGAGATTGAATACCACTATAAATCATCGTGGTCCGGTTTGCATTTCCTTTTCACTTATCTCTTTAACAATTTATACTCGCATTTATCGCTTTTATATTTTATACTTGCAATTGTGTGAAAGTGTTGAATTATAAAGTCTTAATTATTCTTGAATAATGTGAATATTTGTGTTGGGTTGTATAGTTTTTAAATCGATGTATTAATATGTATATATAACATTGTATAACACTCATCATATTGTATCACAGCTTGATCGGTAATTGAAAGATACGAAACATTTTAAGATTTTTAATGGAAAACGTAACACCCCCTCTACCGATTTCGTAATGAAAGGCCATCTCACCCTCATATCCCGACAATCCATAACATGTTGCCTATGTTGTCAAAATGTCGCAATGAAATGCGTCTCAACCTCATATCCCCTTATACACTCTCATAAGCATGTGTGCCTATGTTGTCAAAAGTCAAGTGAATTTCGTAATGAAATGCATCATATCCACTTACTACTAAGTGAAGAACACAATGAAGACATTCAAGCTTCAAGTGTTATCGAGTCGTCACATTGTCGCGACTCTTACTTTTTCATCCACATGTCACCACCATGAAAGAACCACCAAATCATTTCCACTTCTAGCAAGTGAAGAACACAAAGAAGACATTCAAGCTTCAAGTGTTATCGAGTCACCACATTGTCGTGACTTTTACTTTTTTCATCCACATGTCACCACCATGAAAGAACTACCAAATCATTTCCACTTCTAGCAAGTGAAGAACACAAAGAAGATATTCAAGCTTCAAGTGTTGTTGAATCATCACAATTGGTTTTTACCATGAAGGTAATACCACCTCATTTCACAATCATACTACCAAAGCAACTCTTCATTGATTTAACAAATGAAGACACCAAAACCCCATCACCCAAACTTCAACTATCATCACCAAGTGTTCCTAATGCACCTTTCAAAACACCATCAACCAAAGGCACTTCATCTTCACCCATTGACTACACACTCTACTATAAATACAACCTCATTCTCACCATCATCATCACAACAATCCACCATTTTCACATTTTCACCTTTGTTCATCAACATTAACAACCATCTCAAGAAAACAATCACCCCAATCAAGAATTACCAAACCCTTACATTAAGGACACTCCCACATCACCACAAGTTGCCTCACATCCTCCATTTCCCATCTCACCCATCAATTCATATGTTACTCACACTCAATCTCCACCTCAAAGTGACAACCAAATTCAACACACACCACCTCCATGTCTCCCAACAACAAAACAACAATCCCTCATCACCTTACTCTCCAAACCTACCAAACATCCAACAAACCTATAGTCAACACCTTCCCTTTCCATTCAAGCTCATCTTTCCTCATTTATGTTTCCTCAACAAATCATCCTTATCATCAACATTTAGTTCGACCTAAAGTCTTATGATAATGTTTATCCTTAGACACCCCAAACATGAAAAGCATACATAATGCTTAACAAAGAAACCTTGAGGATTTAGGAATCTCTCAATACAACCATTAGTCTATTTAAATCCACATCATTATCTTGGTTAGATGATGATACCACAAGGAACGTGTTGATCGAGTCTTAGCCCTTAAGCATGTGTCGGTCGAATCTTATCATTGGTTCCTAAACATTTCCATGTCTTAAGCATTCATAATTTTTTTTTTGTTTAGTGCCACACTTTAGAGTGCATATACCTAAAACATACATGATTTGTTCCCCACTAAATGTCTTGCATATATATCTATCATCATCATTATATATATGTGCATTTTTCTACTAACTTTGTTTTGTAGCACTTTTTCGTTACTCGATTTCTTGGTGCCCCAATCAAGGGGGAGCATACACCAAGGGGGAGCATTTGCAAATGTCCAAGCCATTACGTTTGCAACCGTTTAAGACATCTACACATTTTTTTATGTGTCTTTCATCCCTATATTTTTTGTTGCGCGAAACTAACCATTGATGTAGGTTAAGAGTTTGCAACTAATTTGATCCATGCATCCGCTTGAGTCAATGTTCAAGGAATGTCATTGTTTAAAAGGGATTGATAGAATCAAGACTTCACTTAGGATGATGCAAGCTCACCTCTTTGATTGAAGAGTTGAAGTGTAGTAAAAGTCTCGTCTTGGAGTCCACCTTTTTGTTTCGACAAAAGGGGGAGAAGAAGTGTAAACAAGTAACTTATACATTTTACTATGAGTTATAGTTTACATATTTTGTCATCATCAAAAAGGGGGAGATTGTTGGTAGAAATATTGCGATATTTAATCTATACATTCTCTTTATGTTTTGGTGATGACAAACATGCAACTTATAACACATAACGTAAAGTGCTTAAGTTACTCGTAATCACTAATCATCAATTCGTCAACATCTTTCGACGTCTCAAGTTTTCTTCAACAATAAATTTAAGTTCGCACCCGACGTAAATCACTAAAGGTATGAACAAACAAACTTTAATTTGTTGAATGATCAAAGAAATTTTTTAAACCTTACATTTATAAAATGGGACAAACATTTTTAAAAACTATGAGATATTGGTTTACATATTTTGTCATCATCAAAAAAGGGGGAGATTGTTGGTAGAAATATTACGATATTTAATCTATACATTCTCTTCATGTTTTGGGTGAATGGACAAACATGTACTATAACACAATATTTGTAAAGTCCTTAAGTTACTCGGATCACAAATCACAATGCATTCATACGACAACATCTCTGCGATGTACTTAGTCTGCTTCAACCGAAGTTCGTACCTGCGTAAATCACTAAAGTGTTATGAACTAAATAAATGTTTAAAATACAATTTTATGATCAAAGAAATTTTTATTCAACCTCACATTTTTTATAAAATGTTACAAACATTTTTATAACTTTTACAAAACATTTTTACATTTAAAAGAAATGTTTTATTTAAAATAAATATTTTGAATTCAAATTTTCTACCTAAAAACGGCTAGAAATGTTCCAGAAAACACCTCCCTTAGAAAAGACAAAAAAGGGATCGACCAAGCCTGGGCGGCCCCCTTAGTGATAAGGGGGTCGACACATGAGCTAAGGGGGATGGCCAAGCTAAAACGCTCCCTGCTTTGCCTCTAAATACTAGACTGTTCCCCACTGATTTACTCACCTTTTGCATTCATTCTTTTCTGTCTAAAATCATTTTATACATCACCTACAATCCTTTGATCATTTAATATTAAGCATTTATTTCTAAGTGATTCAAGCTTTTTCCTCCAAGTGCAAGAGAAGAACTCTCGTTATCATCAAGATACAAAGTTATGTAGTTTAGTTAGTGCATTCGTGACATGTCTTACATTCACAATGTATAGATCGAGTCCATGTATTCCAAACTTTGTACTAGTTGATCATGGTGATCATGGTTATTATAGTTTTAGAATCCGTGGTGATCGTCAGAGGTTTAATCATAGATCGAGGTGATCTTGTTAGTGTTCTAGGTGAAGCGAAGTGGAGTTATGAATGAAGTGAAGTTATGAGTGAAAGTGAAGTTGTGAAGTGGAGTGAAGTTATCAAGTGAAGTGAAGTTGTGAAGTGATGTAAAGTTGTGAAGTGAAGTGAAGTTGTGAAGTGTAGTGAAGTAGTGCGGTTAGTATTTTAGTCCTCAAAATACAATAGTTTGATAGGAATTGGGTATTTCTAGCTAGGTTTAGAACCTCGACATTTTGGGTTAGTGTCCGAAATCGGTTGTAAGCTTAGTTTGTATCGACTTTCTCCCCTAAAGGGAGCGTTGTTTGACTAGTGAAGTAACTCTCGAGTTGGGTACTCGGGGAGTGGAGTAGGGCGAAGAGGTGCTTCGTGACCGAACCACTATAAATCACCGCGTTCGGTTTGAACTTTCTTTTACCTTTCGCTTTACATCTTTATTTACCTTATCACCTTACATTTATATTTGCATTAGATCTATATGTGTATTGATTGTTACTTATATTGTTTGGATGATGATTGTGTCATGGATAAAAGTTAACATTATGATTGTGTTTATATTGCTATGATATGTTTTAATGAATATAAATGTAATATTCACACTTCTCATATTACGTTTAACTTTGTTGATAGATTGATTCAAAACTTTAAATTTTTAAATGGAAACGTATTCACCCCCTCTACGATTTCCACACTTCTCCTTAGCATTGTGTCTGCCTGCGACAGACAGAGTGAGCAGCATGTGAACTAAACGACGAATGGGGTTTTTGATGGTGGTATAAGATGGAGGGTGTCGGCTATCATTGTAGTTTCGGGTTGTGATTTTGATGCAATACTCAGTGGGGTTGTAGTTGTTAGGTCGGTTCCTAAAACAGGCATCGCGAAATAGTTCAAAAAGGTTGTTGCTCATTTCCTACTCAATATATAATCCTAAAGCTAAAATGAACTGCTGATGTGTCATTGTGTGGTATATATTTTATTGATTCAAGTTTTAAATTTATATTTTGCCGACTAAACCAAAAACAACACTTTAACGGGCAGCTGACCGATTCAGTAGTAGTTTCGTGGTAAGTAAGGGTGCGAACTACTTAAAGCGAGTGTTAAATCTATCAATTGTAATTAAAATATCTTGGTTACTAATCTATGTTAATTCTATCATATTCTAAACCTATGTCAGTCCTAATCCTAATTCTAACGGGAAAAGGAGGGTTTTCAGCCAGAGAGCCAAATATAAGAAAATAATATTAACCATTATTAATCCGATTAGAAAGTTGGTTTGTTTATTCAGTGTAATGATTTCTTCTCTCGAGGCGGTATATCATTCTTAAGACTTAGGCGTTACATCATCCTAAGACCTAGATACATTAATTATGTCACAATTAAAGCATCCGCATAAAGCATCCTTATTTGCTGATTATAATCTATCTTAGGGATTAAAGCAATGGTGATCTTGTTAAACCATAGCTCATAGAGACTTTACCTACTTACCGCTTAATGGTGATTTATACACTAGTAGTCCACTTGTCCAACCATCCAATAGAATCAGAACGTCATTTGTTGAATTATCTAGGTTCACCTTCTAGTCAACACGATCAATAAACTATTGGCAATATCCAATTAACTAGTTAAGCCCGAAGCGTATCCTAGACACAGATTTAGAAGGACAATATTTGTGATCCTATAATTCAAGATATAACAACCCGTAATTTTCATCAATAAAATTATCCATCTATTAAATTAGATGCAATGTAATATCCATCTATTAAATTAGATGCAATGTAACATCTATATATTCCACATTTTTATAGGGAAAATTTTGCTTTATTTTATTATGTAACGTAGTTTACATAACTAAAGTAAACGAGCTCACGCAACAACCAATGCCATCTATATCTATGTTTATATCATGTAAACATCCTAATATGTCAAGTCTATTACCTAATATCATTTTTACCAAATACATTATCTATTTAACGTGCCATTTACAATGTTATTTCAAAACAGGCATTATACGTTAACGTTTATATCAAAACCCTAATTATATGTAATGTTTACATATAAAATAAATGTACAAACTTCCAAGGAAAGTGTACAAGTCCTTAATGCCCAAAGTACAAATCAATTAAGCATGATATTCAAAATAACCATTTTTCCCTCCATTTTTCTTAAGGATTCTTACCACTACTTAAGCACAGGTTACAAGCTCTTAATGCACAACATTTAAAACATGTTTTCCCTCCATTCCACTTCACAATACACATTTTAAAATCCAAAAACCCTAACCCGAAACCCTATTGAACCCGACACCTATATTTTCATTTTAAAACCCATTTTAAAACAAGTAAGCACCTTAAGCTAGCACCCTACCATCACTGGACACCACCCTTAGTCACCTCCTTGCCTCCTTGCTTGCTGACAACACTTGATCACCAATTAAAACCATCCTTGTCACCTCCTTTGTATGTCGCACCCTCCAACCATCCCACACCTTGCATAGCTACCTTCCTAGCCCTCAATACTCACCCTATAGCTGCCCTTAGTCATTACCTACAAGCCTTGGCCACTACTCCAAGTATACTTGGTCACCAAGAGTGGTTCGCACACTATAAATAGGCAAGACCCCCCATTCTTTTAATCACACCTCAAAAACTCATCACCACTCAAATGGAGCTCTAAACAAGATCAAAGAAGGAAGAACTCAACAAATTTGAAGCCAAGAATCAAGAAAAGGAAGCTCTTGAAGTCATTTCCAGGCGTACGAATCCAAATAAGCTCATACGACCCATATAAGCTCAAGTAAGCTTAAAAACTTGTTCATAAGCTTAAATCCTATTTTTAAATCTTTCCATAAGGCTTTAAGATCATAAGCACTGACTCTGTTTTAGCCCTTGAATCACAAACCCATGCGTTTTGGTTTTCCTAAACCAAACGTGCCCATTTTTTATCATTAAGCTCATAAGCTATTTTGATAAGCTATAAGCTCGTAAAAGTTATTTATCCTAACTTATTTTAATAAGCTATAACCTGCAAATTACTTTCTATATTGAAAAAAAAAATCAAAATTATGAATTTTAGACTAAAAATGTAAATGTTTTCATGCCCAAGGCTATATATTGTAAATTTCGGAAATTATATAGTTTTGGGCTGAAAATGTCATTATTCCAAAGTTATAACTATGAGGGGCTGTTTTGCCAAGTTTTAAAGTTAAAGGTTTAAGTTATAAATACTTTATATATAAAGGACTAACTTTGTAAAAGTATATAAATCAAGGATATATATTGCCATTTTTGCATTCTTAAAAATATAAAATATAATATTTTTATATAATATTAATAAAAATATATATAAATATTATAAAACTTGATTTTATTAAAACCCGACACGTTTGTCGTTATTAATCATCTATCGACGCATTATAAAACAATTACGTTATATATTTAACTTAATTTATCATTGACTAGCTTTTGAAAAAACTTAAAATCTTATCGTATCACGTTACTAGGGAATTTCATATGAGGGGTTTCATTTGAGTATACGTTTTGACGAGTTTGCTGGATTTACGATTTAAAGTGTCCTGGCTCCTCAAACGTTTACTGCATGACCTCTGAATTATGATAGCCCAAACAGTGATACAATATTTCCATAAATTACTAATTCAAAGTAATATGTATGATTAAACTTCATGACATTTTGAAGCATAAACAATCAAACTAAGACTTGACATATTACCCCAGGTTGCGTAATGAGGCCGTTACTTTCATTTGATATACTTTTGCCATCAATCAGATTTCCCTATTAAGGTGAGTTCATAGCCTCACATTTTAAATCTTTGAAATGTTTTATAAACCCGCGAGGGGGATACATGCTATAAACCATGAATACAAGTGTTTTTCCAACTATATGCTATCCTGATGCATTATTGCCTAAGTCCCTACTTTTGCCATTAAGACCCCACTATCATGAACCATTAATTACTCTTCGGAGTAAGCGCGAATGCTGTGAATAGATCTATTTGGGACTGAACTCCCTCGTTGGTATACCTGTACTTTTGGTAACCAAACGCACTTCATTTGAATAAACTATGCGGGTGTTTGGTAAAGGCACCCGTTGGGGCAACTACTTGTGATTATTGATTATCTCAAGGCTTCGGTGTCATGAGCTTAGGGCAATAATATTGTTTTCTATAATAATTGTACCTACATTGCAATTATTACTATAATGGGTATATAACAACGTAACCCACTATTATGATGACTTATATTCAAACTATTTATCATAAACCTATGAATTTCACTCAACCATTGTGTTGATCGTTTTAGCATGTTTATCTCATGTAATTGAGCAACTTATGACACGGAGTGACACGGACTTAAAGATGGTTAAACTGTTATCATTGAAACTTTATGTTTCTAGATTTTGGGATCTCTCTTTTTGTAAAAACTCTAATGAATAAATGAATGATAACTAAATTTTCCAAAAACGTCTCTTTACGAGTCATTTTCTATGATTATGACTGTTGTATTATGAAGTAATACCCCAGATTAGCTTCCGTTGCTATATGTAAAAAATGGGGGTGTTATAGATTGGTATCAAGAGCCACGGTTATAGATAACAAGGTTGAAACCTTATCTTAAACCCCCTTTAAAAAAACCCCTTTTCTTTTTCCATCCAAGAAAGTCCTTCGTGCCACTACATTTCCGAATAGTATGTAAAAGATACATAACTATTATACTATTATATAAATAACTTATGTTATTTACCGCTGGATTGTTAACAGAGTGATGTCTTCTCCCAACCACCCTACTTCTGATATTGAGGATGCTTTTTCCTCTAACTGTCCAGACTATATCCCGGCTTCCCCGGACTATTCCTCAGCTTAACCGGGAAAATCTTATTCTAGCTCTTCAAATAACTCATTTGGTTTAGTTCCAATAGCTTCACCAACTCTTTCACTTTTTCATGATGACCCCTATATGAAGGTCATGCAAGCATATTATGCTAAAGAATCACCTATTCCACCGCCAACTATTGTGCCTCCATCTCCAATGCTATCACCAATGTTTAATCCTCAAGAATTCTTTCTTCCTGAGGAATTATTGCCACCTAAGAAACGAGGCCGTGACCGATCATCCTCCTCTACTTCTGCCCTACCTCAAGTATTTGAGATGGGAGAAAGCTCTCGTAAGACAAGTTTGGAACGTCACGAGGAACAAATTGAGGAAATTTTGAATCACCTAGATGAGCTCTCTCTTGACCGCATTGAGCACATGGAAGACAAAATAGAAGGTCTTGGAAAAGGTCGGGTGATCATACAACAAGATTTTGACAATCTGGAAACTGAACTCCAAGAGGCTCGTACTCAAATTGCTAAACTTCAAAGAAAGCAAATGGGAAATAACAACAAGATTGCTCTGGCTCGCTTCAGGATTGCTAATCTAGAACAAATCATCAAAGATATCCAGGTTCGTCACCAAGCAGATAAGGAAAGTCTTCTGAATGCAATCTATGAACACAAGAACAGCCCACGAAGGACCATTGGACTACTAGATTAGATACTAGTTATAGCTTTTGTTAGAACCTAGCCACGGGATGTGTGGTATAAATAACAACACTTGTCAAATTTTGACTATGTACAATACAAAGGCAAGTTGTTCATGATATAATATAATGGTGATCCCGTTATACTTCATTGTTTCATACTCATCCTATATTCTATATTACGATCTCTCATCTCCGTCTTCATCATTAGGATCTTCATTACCGGTTAAGTTAACTAACTACCATCTCTAGACTATCCTTTTGATAAGTTTATCTTCACAAAGTTAATTATCATTATGAATCATACCGTGACCCCTAGAAAATGAACTAGTTCCCGAGAAACCTAATAAGTCAGATGCTTGTTAGAATTCATATCAAATAAGTATCTATGATTTCAATATCACTATTGTAACAATGCTTAGTTTTGAACTTTAAGCATTTTAAAGAAAGACTTATGATATCATTCTTATTATATGTTGTCTTATGTTGATAGAATGTCATTCTTATTACGTGTTATTTTATGTTGATAGAATGCCTCCCAAAAGGACATCAACATCTGAAGCACCAGCCATGACTCAGGCTGCCATCAGGAAACTAGTTGCTGACAGTGTTGCCGCAGCTCTGGAAGCACAAGCTGCAACAATGGCAAGTACTAACAATCCCAATAGGAACACCGGACCTACTGGAACTCCTGTAGCAAGAAAGGGAAACTATAAAGAGTTCATAAGCTGTCAACCTTTCTACTTCAATGGTACGGAAGGAGCAGTTGGCCTCATTCGCTGGTTTGAACGGACTGAATTAGTATTTTCTCGTAGCAATTGTGCCGAGGAAAACAAAGTGACATTTGCTACTGGTACTCTGACTGATGATGCCTTATCCTGGTGGAATGCATACACCTAACCTATTGGAATAGAACAAGTCAACAAGATCACCTGGACTGAATTGAAAAGGCTTCATTTTGTTTGGGGGGGTTTGTGGGTGTGTGGGGGGGTGGGGGGGGGGGGTTTTTTTTTATTTTTATGGGGTGGTTTGGGGGGGGGGGGGGGGGGGGGGGGGGGGGGGGGGGGGGGGGGGGTTTGTTTTTTTTGTGTGTGTTTGTTGTGGGGTGGGGGGGGGGGGGGGGGGGGGGGGGGGGGGGGGGGGGGGGGGGGGGGGTGGGGGGGGGGGGGGGGGGGTGGGGGGGGGGGGGGGGGGGGGGAGGGGTTGGGGGGGGGGGGGGGGGGTGGGGGGGGGGGGGGGGGGGGGGGGGGGGGGGGGGGGGGGGGTGAGGTTATTGTTGGTTGTGGAAGATGTTAGTTGGATTTTTTGGATTTGTTGGGGTATTGAGGTAAGGGTTATGTTTGGTGAGGTTTAGTTAGGTTTGTTGTGGGGTTGTTGGTGATGGAGTGGAAAGTATGGGGTAATTTATAAGGTTTTAGATGGGGAGGGTTTTCATCGGAGGAGTACCCAGAAGTATGGTAAGGATATGTTACTGCGTCATAGCCCTAAACTTTGAAGGAAGCCTTACCATAACTCATAGGTTGATGGATCAGGTAACAAAGCACAATTCTATACAAGGAATCAATGATCACAAACGAAAGTTTAATGATAGAAGGAACACCACTAACCACAACAACTACCCCAATAATCGCATCAACAACTACCAAAACAACCGCAACAACAATAGCAACCGCAACAATTATTACCGCCAACAGCAGAATAGAAGATAAGAAACCTTCAGGTCTTATGCTGCCACCCCAACTGAAAATAGTAGGTATACTGGAAGCCTTCCTTTGTGTAAGAAATGCACTCTGCATCACACAGGACCTTGCACTGTCAAGTGTCAGACTTGCAACAGGGTGGGTCATCTGACCAGGAACATCAGAAATAAAGGACCAACCACTGGAAGTAATCATCAACCAGTATCAGTAATTTGCCATGCCTGTGGAGAGAAAGGGCATTGCAATTACCAGTGCTCAAATACAAACAACAGTGCCCACGGAAGAGCATACTTGCTGAGGGACAAGAACGCTCATCGAGACCCGAATGTAGTCATAGGTACGTTCCTTCTAAACCAACATCTAGCTAGAGTATTATTTGATTCCGGTGCAAATAAAAGTTTTGTATCCATATCTCTTGCTTCTATGCTGTAATATATCCCACCAATTATACTAGATTCCACCTATGACATTGAAATGCCATGGAACTTAGTAGGCACTAAAACCGTTATCAAGGTTGCCCACTCTAACTTTGTTAAACCAATCTTTCGAAATTGATCTCATGCCAATTAAACTCGGTAGTTTTGACATTGTCATTGGTATGGATTGGTTATCCAAGTATCATGCTAGAATTATTTGTGACGAGAAAGTCGTCCACATCCCAATCGACAGAGAAACTTTGATCATCCGAGGTGATCGAAGTAAAACCTGACTAAGCCTCATATCTTGTATAAAAACCGAAAGGTATATATCCAGGGGATGTCAAGTTTTCATAGCCCAAGTAATAGAAAAGAAGTCAGACGATAAACGACTGAAAGACATACCAGTAGTCAGAGAATTTCCAGAAGTTTTTCCTGAAGATTTACCTGGCCTACCCCAGTTCGTCAAGTAGAATTACAAATCGACTTAATTCCAGGAGCAGCACCAGTAGCCCGAGCACCTTACAGATTAGCTTCTTCAAAAATGCAGGAACTATCAAACCAACTACAAGAGTTGGCAGACCGAGGTTTTATCCGACCAAGTACTTCGCCTTGGGGAGCTCCTGTCTTATTTGTTAAGAAAAAAGACAGATCTTTCAGAATGTGTATCGATTACCAGGAATTGAATAAACTTACCGTAAAGAATCGTTACCCATTACCCAGGATCGATGACTTATTTGACTAACTTCAAGGTTCGAGTGTTTACTCGAAAATCGACTTAAGATCAGGTTATCATCAACTGAGAGTAAGGGATGAAGATATTCCCAAGACTGCTTTCAGAACAAGGTACGGACACTATGAATTTCAAGTGATGCCATTTGGTTTAACTAACGCACCTGCTGTATTCATGGATCTGATAAACCGTGTGTGCAAACCATACTTGGATAAATTTGTGATAATATTTATTGATGATATTCTCATCTACTCTCGTAACAAAGAAAAACACGTAGATCATCTGAGAATAATCTTGGAATTACTCAGAAAAGAGAAATTATATGCCAAGTTCTCCAAGTGTGAATTCTGGATCAATATCGTATAATTTCTTGGACACTTAATTGATAGTCAAGGACTTTATGTTGACCCTGCTAAGATTGAAGCAGTTAAGAATTAGGCATCTCCTACTACACCCACAAAAATACGTTAATTCTTAGGACTTGCCGGCTACTATTAGAGATTTATCAAGGATTTTTCAAAGATTGCAAAGTCTTTGACTGAATTAACCTAGAAAAACAAGAAGTATATCTAGGGCGAAGACCAAGAGACAGCTTTCCCAACTGCTAAACCAGAAGCTTTGTGAAGCTCCAATCTTAGCATTACCAGAAGGAAACAACGATTTTGTTGTTTACTGTGATGCATCACTTCAAGTATTGGGAGCTGTATTAATGCAAAGGGAAAAGGTTATTGCATATGCATCCCGACAACTTAAGCCTAATGAAGAAAACTATACCACTCATGATCTCGAATTAGGAGCAGTAGTGTTTGGTCTTAAAATTTAGAGTCACTATCTATACGGTACAAAGTGTACTGTGTTCACTTGCATCATAAAGTATTCAGCAGAGCCGGGGGGGGGGGAGCATTATATAAATATGTTGAACATGAGACAACGCCATTGGTTAGAATTGCTCGCAGATTATGATTGTGAGATTCGTTACCATCCTGGAAAGGCAAATGTTGTGGCAGATGCCTTAAGCCGGAATCAAATCACTCTGAGTTAGATCATTAGTCATAACCATTCATCCAAAATTACCATCACAGATTCTCGAAACTCAAACTGAGGCAATCAAGGAAGAAAACATCAACGCTGAAAACTTACGAGGAATGGACAAAGCATTTGAAATGCATCCTGATGGAACCTGATGTATCAAGAATCGAAGTTGGTTACCACTCTTTAGTAATCTGAGGGACTTGATCATGCATGAGTCCCATAAATCAAAGTATTCCATTCACCCAGGTTCTGACAAGATATATCAGGATATAAAGAAACTTTATTGATGGCCTAACATGAAGGCAATTATTGCTGAATATGTTGGCAAGTGTTTAACATGCTCTAGAGTTAAAGCTGAATGTTAGAAGCCATCCGGCTTGCTGATACAACCAAAGATTCCTACATGGAAATGGGAGAGAATAACGATGGATTTCGTCACAAAACTACCCAAAACCTCAAACGGACATGACACAATCTGGGTCATTATCGACCGCCTTACAAAATCCGCACATTTCATCCCTACCCGAGAGACAGATAGTATGGAAACCCTTACAGGATTGTACATAAAGGAAATAGTCTCCCGACATGGAGTGCCAATATCTATCATCTCGGATCGTGACAGTCACTTCACATCCAGATTCTGGCAATCATTACAAAGTGCTTTGGGTACTTAATTAGACATGAGTATGGCATATCATCCCGAAACCGATGGACAAAGTGAAAGAACCATTCAAACACTCGAAGACATGCTTCGAGCCTGTGTTATAGATTTTGGAAAAGGATGGGAAACACACTTACCATTAGTGGAATTTTCTTACAATAACAGTTACCATGCCAGTATTAAGGCAACACCATTTGAGGCACTTTATGGTCGAAAGTGCAGATCACCTGTTTGCTGGACCGAAGTTGGAGATGTTCAACTCACGGGACCAGAAATAATCCATGAAACCACTGAAAAGATAGTGCAAATTCGACAACGCTTGCAAGCTGCAAGAGATCGGCAAAGAAGTTACGCCAATGTAAGGCGAAAGCCTTTAGAATTTCAAGTTGGAGATCGTGTTATGTTGAAAGTATCACCTCAAAAAGGTGTCATTCATTTTGGAAAGCTTAATCCCCGGTTTAATTAAATTACAAATTGGACCATTTAAGATTCTTAAAAGAGTCGGTCCAGTGGCATATAAACTAGAACTTCTTGAAGAACTCAGAAATGTCCACAATACTTTCCACGTTTCTAATCTAAAGAAATGCTTATCTGACGAATCCCTTGTCATTCCAATAAAAGAACTTTGGCTTGATGACAAACTCAACTTTGTGGAAGAACCAGTAGAAATTATGGATCGAGAAGTCAAGCAACTAAGACAAAGTCATATTCCTATAGTCAAAGTAAGATGGAACTCTAAAAGAGGACCAGAATTTACGTGGGAACGCGAAGATGAAATTCGTGCCAAATATCCACATCTATTTTTCAACATCACTTCAAATTCCAACTAAATCTCGGGACAAGATTTTTTTAAGGTTGGGGGACTATAACAACCCGTAATTTTCATCAATGTAATTATCCATCTATTAAATTAGATGCAATGTAACATCTATATATACCACCTTTTCACAAGGAAAATTTTGCTTTATTCTATTATGTAATGTAGTTTACATAACTAAAGTAAACGAGCTCACACAACAACCAATGCCATCTATATCTATGTTTATATCATGTAAACATCCTAATATGTCAATTTAATTTTCTAATATCATTTTCACCAGATACATTATCTATTTAACGTGCCATTTACAACGTTATTTCAAAACAGGCATTATACGTTAACATTTATATCAAAACCCTAATTATATGTAATGTTTACATATAAAATAAATGTACAAACTTCCAAGGAAAGTGTACAAGTAATCAATGTATAAGTCCTTAATGCCTAAAGTACAAATCAATTAAGCATGATATTCAAAATAGTCATTTTCCCTCCATTTTTCTTAAGGATTCTTACCACTACTTAAGCACAAGTTACAAGCTCTTAATGCACAACATTTAAATCATGTTTTCCCTCCATTTCACTTCACAATACACGTTTTAAAATCCAAAAACCCTAACCCGAAACCCTATTAAACCCGACACCTATATTTTCATTTTAAAACCCATTTTAAAACAAGTAAGCACCTCAAGCACCTTAAACTAGCACCCTAACATCACCATGACACCACCCTAACTCACCTCCTTGCCTCCTTGCTTGCTACAACACTTGATCACCAAGTTAAAACATCCTTGTCACCTCCTTTGTATGCCGCACCCTCCAACCATCCCACACCTTACATAGCTACCTTCCTAGCCCTCAATACTCACCCTATAGCTGCCCTTAGTCATTACCTACAAGCCTTGGCCACTACTCCAAGTATACTTGGTCACCAAGAGTGGTTCGCACACTATAAATAGCCAAGACCCCCATTCTTTCAATCACACCTCAAAAACTCATCACCACTCAAATGGAGCTCTAAACAAGAATAAGGAAGATCAAAGAAGGAAGAACTCAGTAAATTTGAAGCCAAGAATCAAAAGAAGGAAGCCCTTGAAGTCGTTTCCAGGCGTACAAATCCAAATAAGCTCATACGACCCATATAAGCTCAAGTAAGCTTAAAAACTTGTTCCATAAGCTCATAATCTATTTTAAATCTTTCATAAGGCATTTAAGATCATATGTTAACTCTTGTTTAAGCCCTTGAATCACAAACCCATGCGTTTTGGTTTTCCTAAACCAAACGTACCCATTTTTGATCATTAAGTTCAAAAGCTATTTTGATAAGCTATAAGCTCGTAAAAGTTATTTATCCTAACTTATTTTAATAAGCTATAACCTGCAAATTACTTTCTATATTGAAAAAAAAAAATCAAAATTATGAATTTTGGACTAAAAATGCAAATGTTTTCATGCACAAGGGTATATATTGTAAATTTCTGAAATTTTATAGTTTTGGGCTGAAAATGTCATTATTCCAAAGTTATAACTATGAGGGGCTGTTTTGCCAAGTTTTAAAGTTAAAGGTTTAAGTTATAAATACTTTATATATAAAGGACTAACTTTGTAAAAGTATATAAATCAAGGATATATATTGCCATTTTTGCATTCTTAAAAATATAAGCATATTCAAATATTATTTATATAAATTATAAAAATATATAAAAATATTATAAAACTTGATTTTATTAAAACCCGACACATTTGTCGTTATTAATCATCGATCGACGCATTATAAAACAATTACGTTACTAGCTTTGAAAAAAAAAACTTAAAAATCTTATCGAACACGTTACTAGGGAATTTTCATGTGAGGGGTTTCATTTTGGGTATACGTTTTGACAGAAGTTGGCTGGAATTTACAATTAAAGTGTCTGGTTTTTTTCTCAAACGTTTACTGCATGACCTCTGAATTATGATAGCCCGAACAGTGATACAATATTTCCATAAATTACTAAATCAAAGTAATATGTATGATTAAACTTTATGAAGTTTTGAAACATAAACAATCAAACTAAGACTTGACATATTACCCCAGGTTGTGTGACGAGGCCGTTACTTTCATTTGATATACTTTTGCTATCAATCAGATTTCCCTGTTAAGGTGAGTTCATAGCCTCACATTTTAAATCTTTGAAATGTTTCAATACAGACCCGCAGGGGGATACATGCTATAAACCATGAATACAAGTGTTTTTCTAACTGTATGCTATCCTGATGCATTATTTCCTAAGTCCCTACTTTTGCCATTAAGACCCCACTATCATAAACCGTTAATTGCTCTTCGGAGTAAGCGCGAATGTTGTGAATATATCTATTTGGGACTGAACTCCCCCGTTGGTATACTTGTACTTTTGGTAACCAAACGTACTTCATTAGAATAAACTATGCGGGTGTTTGGCAAAGGCATCTGTTGGGGCAACTACTTGTGATTATTGATTATCTCAAGGCTTCGGTGTCATGAGCTTAGGGCAATAATATTGTTTTCTATAATAATTGTACCTACATTGCAATTATTACTATTATGGGTGTATAACAACGTAACCCACTGTTATGATGACTTGTATTCAAACTGTTTATCATAAACCTATGAATTTCACTCAACCATTGTGTTGATCTTTTTAGCATGTTTATCTCAGGTAATTGAGCAACTTATGGCACGAAGTGGCACAGACTTGAAGATGGTTAAACTGTTATCATTCAAACTTTATGTTTCTAGATTTTGGGATCTCTCTTTTTGTAAAAACTCTGATGAATAAATGAATGATAACTAAATTTTCCAAAAACGTCTCTTTACGAGTCATTTTCTATGATTATGACTGTTGTACTATGAAGTAATAGACCCCAGATTAGTTTCCGTTGCTATATGTAAAAAAATGGGGGTGTTATACTAGATGTATAAATTACTATATGTAGAGCTATCCCAGGCTCTAGATTTACTTGGTCCGTATTACTAGATCCAGTTGAATGATAGGTCGCATACAAAAGAGCGTAAACAAGTATAAATTTATAAACATAAACAAGCATTCAACGATAAATCAAGAAATCGAGATAAAAAATACCAAACATTCAGATCTTCATAATAATGGCTAATACCCGAAGGTGCCTTCAAATGTCATAATAAATACAAAAGCTATTATTTAGCCAAGGTAAACTAATTGAGTTAACGAATGATAACAAAAACTGAACGATTACTAAAATATATGGAATTACACGTTGTCTCCTATGGAATTGATAGCGTTGCTTGACATCTTCTGCTCTTTTTCTCCTCTGAAAATCGACTTTAGTGGTTTAAGGTATTGAGAATATGATTTAGCACATCTAAAACTCGTTTTTGAGTTTTCTATTTATAAGGTCTGGAAGTCGGTTCGATACGGCGTATCCAAGGATTAAATACGGCGTATTGGGGATATCTTGGAGTAGGGATGATAAGTGCTTAATTACACATACTTTTACCATCTAAAAACGAGCCTAAATGACCAAAAACAGACAAAAACTGCCCAAGATATATGTTTGGTTTTGCATTTGATATTGTGCCAGGAAGTGGATAACAACAAAAAACAGAAACCAAGCCAAAATGACAAAACTGAGCATGGAATGAAAAGACCTGTGCAAATCAAGGCCCAAAGTCCAAAAATGTCAAAGGTCCCAGAGTCAATACTAAAGAATCAGCCAGTCAAATACGAGCCGGAACTGAAGAATACTAATTGAATTGCAATCTTAAACCTCTGAGTTGGGCCGGGGAAAGCCCAATAGTATAATTATGAAGACTGTGAAGACCAAATGGGCCCTCAATCAATTACAACAGCCCATTTGTGTGCAATTGACAAAGACTGTGAAGACTTTGAAGGCCCAATCCTAGCCCAGTTACAGCCAATCTCAGCCATTGTACACACAAAACCCACTTCATAACCTTATTGGGCTTGAAAAAGCCCAATAACCAAGCCTAAACCTTATTGGGCCCAGACACACTCAATTGGGCCCAATACAAGCCCAAAAGCCCAATACAAGCCCAAAAGCCCAACAACAAAACCCAAGCCCAAAATCCTTTTTTATAAAACTTTAGGGGCTAAAGTTGTCATTTTTAAAAGTTTTTTATAAAAGAAAAATGGTAAAATAAAGGGAAGGACTAAAACTGCCAAATGGCATTTCTTTTATTAATAAAACAGCAGGGACCATTTTTGCAATTGTCCAAAACCCTCTTTTATTCTTTTGTTATAAAACTAGAGGGACCAGTTTTGCAAATTACCCTAACCTCCCCTTTTTCTTTTAGTTATAAAACGCAGGGACTGAAGCTGTTATTTTCTAAACCTATTTATAACTGAATTTCGGGCCAAGATAGAAATGAAAAGAGAGAAAGAGTTGAGGGGCCATTTTTGCATCATTTCCAAAACTTTCATTTAAACCTGCAACCCACCCCTGTACAAACCCCGTACCCGCCAAAATCAAACCACCCCCTTTCCCACGGTTTTCTTGCAATACCACTATCCCAAGTACCCTCACAGCTCACCCCTCACCTTTTCCCACCTTACCCTGCCCCTATATCCCCTCCCACTTGGAAATCACTCAACCCGAGACCCCATCAATGGCTGAGATGGTGTATAAGAACCAACGAAGGGCTAGGATTGCTGGGATTGCTTTATACTCTCACAACAAACTCGTCCCAAGTCTTTGAGACTTGTATAAAAGAGCCAAGACCAAGCCGAAGTCAAACACACCATTTTTTTATGTTTTTAGCTTAATTTTAATTCCAAGTCTTTTCTTTTAAGCATTTAAGTGTATTCAGTTTATTTTTAAGTTTATGTTGTATTATTTCCAGTTTTAATAAAAAAGATAAGAGTTTGTTTTTGTTATTTCATTTATCAAATTTAAAGTGGTAAGTAAGGCCTTTGTAATTCCTGTTTAAATTGTCTGAATGGTGTGTAAGTTATTAAAATCCACTTGTAATCCATTATCTCTGCCCTCTTTTACCAAAAATCAGTTAAAACTCCTTTTTTATAAAATAAGGGGGTGTTTGGTTTAGTCTGAAAATGGGTCAAATGGTTGTTGTTGTGGGTCAAGCTCACTCAGCCAACTTTGGCTGAGTGTGTAGGGTTTATTAAGCCTTTTTAATTACCATTTTTAGTGTCAAAATCCGTTTTTGAGTCCCCTTTGCTTTCTGTCAATTTCCAATAAGCAAAAGTCAAGCTAAACCACTTAAGCTGCTTATGCAGCTTAAGCACACCTTGTTTGTGCCTATTTGAGTATTTCTAACCACTTTAACCAACCACTTGTTCTGTCCTTTAATTTCACCAAGTAATAGCCAAGTGTGTGTGTATGCATGGTTTTTGAAATCCCCCATTTTTAAGCCCAAATATCAGCAGCCTATATTGTTTTCTAGACCCTCATCCTTTGGAAATAAGCTCAATAATATGCCCTTTCTACCTGTTTGAGCTTGGATTTGGCTAAAAAGCTCATAAGAGCTTATTTCATAAGCCCAAAAAGCCCTTAAGCTTACTGTGTTGCCCTCCCCTGGTGCTGAGCACCATAACTCAGCCCACTTTTCTAGCTTATTTAGATAATAAGCCTTAGGATTTTTTAGCTTTTATTTATAGCTTATTAGTTGCCCTATAAATCCCTAAAATCTCATAGCTTATTTCCCCCTTTAGCTTAGCTTATTATAGGCTTAAAGTAGGTACTTTTCTGTTTTCTTTTAAAAACTGTCACCATAGCTTATTTCATTTCTAGCTTATTTTAGGGCTTATTCTAGATACCTTAGCTTATTTAGGACTCCCCTAGCCTATTAACTGTCCCCCATAGATTTTAGCTTATTTTGTTAGCTTAAACCTCAAAGAAAAAGCAAATAAGCTCATAAGCTTAATAAGCTTCTGTCAGTCCAAAAGCTTAAGTTTTTAGCTTATTCAGTGGGTAAAAAGCATAAGTGCTTTTACAAAAGTTGTTCCCCTTAAGCCCCTTATCAACTTTGCTTTTATAGCTTTTTGATAATAAGCTGTTTGGACCCTCTTTGTAATCGGGGTCCACTTCAGGGACCAATTGGTGTAATTTTCCTCTTTTGTAGTTACCTTGTTAGTCCCTGGTGGTTATTTTAGCCTGTACCCCGTTTGTCCTTGTGTCCTTATCACGTTAGTCCTTTGTTTTAACAACAGTTTATCTTTATTAGTTTATTTAATTTAATTAATTAAATTTAGGTTTAAAATTTAATTAGTATGAATTACTTTTAATATAAACAGTAAACTTTTTGGCCATTTTTTATATTTTTAGAATTATTAACTTTGTCTTTATTTAATTTCATTTTTTTCAGAATTTTTATAACTTTTATTTTTTGTCTTTTTCTATTTACTTAGTTTTAATTAGTATTTAATCTTTAAAAATTCATAAAAAATCCAAAAATTAATAAAAAATATTTTTCTTTTTTATAAAATTTTCTATAAAGGGGTTGGTCAAAAAAATACTAGTAATACTAATGTTGAGTATCAGCCTAAGAAAAAGAATGTTAAAGACAAGGATAAAATGGAAAGGAGGAATTTGGATAAATATACGAAGGAACAAGACTATACAGGTAAGAAAGTGGATAAGAAAGCAAATGATAAAAAAAGGAATATGGAAAAATTTTCTAATAAGTATGCAGTTTTGGCTGAGATTAAGGAAGGATATATTGATAATTTGAATGAAATAAAGGAAAAGAGTATGGTGGACAATGTTCTACCTAATAAAAAAGGCCAACTATGAGTGAAACCAAAGATTAGAACTAGAACAGTGGCACTATTTTAATGAGCAATGGGATATAATGGTGAAATAAAATGATAAAAGAAAAGGAGGAGAGAAACAAATAGATGATGATGTATTAGAGGATGATAATCATATTTCTTAGAATATGGTTGCTAAGGATTTTAAAAGTTCTTACAGTGATGTTCTAAAAAATGATCAACTAGGAGGTATGGCAGTTAATCACCTTGTAAATGGATCTTAAAATTGTTGTTTGGAATATTAGAGGTATGAATAAGACCTCTAAGCAAAACGAAATAAAGAATATAATAAAGAATGAAAAGTTAAGCATGTGTGCATTTATTGAGACTCATTTAAAAGAAAACAAAATTAATAGAGTTTGTAATAGAGTATTTGGGAATTGGAGCTGGATAAGTAATATTAAAATTAATCCTAGAGGATGTAGGATTATTTTGGGGTGGGATCCTAGTATTCTAAGTATTATGGTAGTCTATACTACTAAACAGACTATGTTTTGTCTAGTAGAGCCTATTAGATCCAACCATAAGTTCTTTGTTACTATTGTGTATGGATCTAATAATGGGAAGGAGAGAAAGGAGTTATGGAGTGATTTGCAGAACCAAAGTAACAGTATTCAGAATAAACCATATGCTTTGATGGGTGATTTTAATGTCACCCTAAGATTTGATGAGCATTCTACTGGTGAAGCTTTTGCAACAACTGATATGCAAGACTTCCAGGTCTGTGCGAATGATATTGAAATAATGGATTTGAGAAGAACTGGATTCCATTTTACTTGAACAAAGAGTCTGCATAATCCTAATTCTCATATTTTGAAGAAGTTGGATAGGATTATGGTAAATGAGCCTTTTATGGAATTATTCAAGGATGCTTATGCATGCTTTTTTCCATACCTTATATCTGACCATAGTCCTGTAATCTTGAGCTTTCCAACTACTTTATACAAGAAAAATAAGGCTTTTAAATTTGAAAATTATGTTGCTAACAAAGATGAATTCATTACTGTGGTTAAGAATGGATGGGAGCTTCAAACTCAAGGCTTTGAGTTGTATAAATTAGTTACTAAGCTTAAAATTTTAAAGAAGCCTCTGAATCATCTGAATTGGAAAAATGGCAATCTTACTGAAAAAGTAGAAAGGTTGTCAAAAGAGCTCAAGGAAGTCTAAAAATCAATTGATGATGATCCTGGTAACTATGAGTTGAGGAAATCTAGTGCTAATACTCTTATCAGTTATATGTAAGCGTGTAAGGATGAGGAAAAGTTGTTGTGCCAACAAGCAAAAGTGGACTGGCTAAAAGAAGGGGATAAAAGTAGTGCTTATTTCCATAAGATCATTAAAGGGAGAAGACACCAGAACCATATTCCTACTATTAATGATGAAGATGGTAACCATTTTGAAGAGAAGAAAGTAGCAAACAAATTCCTGAAGCATTTTAAAAAACAATTTAGGAGCTGATGTTGTTACAAAAGATATGGAGGAATGCAATATTATTTTTGATAATCAAGTTAGTACTAAGGATGCATTGGGTTTGATACAAGAAGTGACTGATAAAGAAATTCATAATGCTATTTGTGATACAGATGATAATAAAGCTCCTGGCCCTGATGGGTTCACTTCAACGTTTTACAAGAAGGCATGGCCTGTCATAAGGAAGGATATGTGCAGAGCTATAAAGGAATTCTTCACTAAAGGAAGTCTTCTTAAGGAGCTGAATGCCACTCTTATTACTCTTGTCCCTAAAATCCCTAACCCATCAAAGGTTTCTGAATTTAGACCCATTGCTTGCTGCAATGTGATCTATAAATGCATCACAAAAATAATCACTAACAAGATTAAGAGGGTTCTGAGTAAGGTGGTAGACATCAATCACAGTGCATTTATCCTTGGAAGAAATATCACTGATAATATTTTGCTTACCCAAGAATTACTCAAGGGATACAATTGGAAAAATGGGAAACAAAGGTGTGCTTTTAAGATTGATCTTCAAAAAGCATATGACATAGTGAGTTGTGTTAATACACATAATGCTTAAAAATGGTATTTATATTTTTAGACTCCTCTACATTTTAAAGATGACAAAATGTAAAAACGTTCACGAAAAAAATAAATGTTTACATGTTATTAATCGTAAACTTCTATTTTAACATAAATCACTTAAGGTGTGGATAAACAAATTATCAAACTTAATTATTGATCAATAAAATATTTTTTCTTCTTAATCCATCACATTTTTACAAAACTATATTTTTACATAATTACACAAAATAGTTTTGTTAAATAAAATTAATGTTTTATTTAAAAACATAAATTTGAAATTCAGGTTTTCCCTCCAAAACTGAATACAACTCACCAGGATAAACCTTCCTCACAAATGGACAAAAATCAGAGTGTCAGCATAGTGGCAGCCCCCTAAGTGGCTAGGTGGCCCCCAGATATATCTGGGATCGCCAGGACCGCCACCGGCTGATTGTTGGGATTTTCTGACTATAAATACTGCACTATTCTCAGCAAAAAAACAGACCTCTTAGCACCATTTTTTTCAGTTATCTCTCTCTAAAAACCTTCTTTCTCTCACTAAATATCTTGATTAGTAACATAGTTTAGTCTTGTTTCAAGTGATCAAATCTTATCTTCTATCTTCTTCCTTCTTCTATCAAGTGCAAGAGAAGAACACTCGTATTCGCCAAGAAACGAAGTGTTATAGATTAGTGATTTCTCCTCTTTTCTTCTAAGATTCAAAACTCTATTTTGATTATATTGTGTGATTGTGTAAGTCGGATTGTGTGTAAATTCGATAGTCCTTGTGATTGTGTAGTACTTATGAAGTGGTATATTGGTTCTAGCTAAGATTAGGACTCGACATTCAGCTTAGTGTCAGAAAATAATGTAAGCGATGTGTAAACGGTTTTCTTCGCCTAAAGAGAGCTTGCTGATATAGTAAAATCTTAAGTCAGATACTTAGGGAGTGGAGTAGGGCGACGATTAGCTTCGTAGCCAAACCACTATAAATCTTGGTGTCTTGTTTTGATCGTTCGTTCCTTTATCTCTTTATATTGTTTGTGTAGTTGTTACAATTAGATAGTTATCTTGATTGTTTCATATTGTTGATTGATTGAACATATACTCGAATCTAACAATTTTAGAAGTAAAATTTTAAAAGGCCAATTAACTTGTAAACTATTTAACCCCTACCTCTAGTTTCCACAATTGGTATTAGAAGCCGAGGTCACTTAAGATTTTTAAAATATACTATATTTTAAAGCTTGGATCGATCTATGGATTTCGACAAATATCTAGAAGGGAAATCCATGCAAAGACCACCACTCTTTGAAAGTGACTGTTTTATTTATTAAAAAAATATATTCGAAATATATGTTAAATCAAAAGATCTTGATCTTTGGCATGTTATTACTAACGGGATTTTCAACCTATTAAACAAAATCTGGAAACCAAACTAGATGAGGTTATCCCTTTTGAAAAACCAAGTGATGAACTTAAAAGGAGACTTACGAAAAATAACGAAGCTAAAATGGTTATTTATAACGCTTTGCCTAAAAAAGAATATGAAAGAATTTTCATGTGTAATATAGCAAAAGAAATTTGGAAAACTTTGTTAATCACCCATCAAGGTAATAGCCAAGTCAAAGATAACAAGATTGACCTTTTGGTACAACAATATGAACAATTCGTCATTTCTGAAGACGAATCTATAGATAATGTTTTTGCTAGATTTAATACTATTATTACTAGTCTAAAAGCTTTTGATGAAGGTTACTCTAGCAAGAATTATGTTAAGAAGTTTCTTAGGGCTTTACATCCCAAATGGAGAGCAAAGATCATGACGATTGAAGAGTAGAAAGACTTAAGATCAATGTCACTTGATGAACTCCTAGGGAACCTCAAAGTTCACGAGATGATCATCAAGAAAGATTCTGAAATAGTTGATGTGTGCTTAAACACACATCATTTTTATACCGAAAAACACGCTAACACAGACTAATAACCATAAAATATGTGAAATTATATTGCAAATATGTTTGGTATGTGTTATTATGTCTTGCAGGTACAAAGGATTGAAAACAAAGCAAAAACATGATTTTCGGATGAGTTTTGACAAAGTTTTCACGTTTATTGAGATTCAAATGAAGTCGTAAAAATTCCTCAAGCACTCCATTAGAAAGAGCACGAAATTACGAGTCCATCGGTATCTTTCTCATCTTTTGAACCGGTCTAAATAATTTTTTATGAACCGGTCAAATGTCCATTTGACCTCCTTTTAAAAAAACCTGGTTCATCCTAATTAAACCTTGAAAGAATATTTTGTGCATATATATTTGAAGGGCTGCTCCAGCGCAGCTAGTTGTGTCCTTCACCTCTCACCCAAGAGGTCATGGGTCTAAGGCTGGCAGTGGGCGGTTTTTGCTATTCCCCCCTCCGCTACGTGGGATTCCACGTGACCCACTCAAGTGGTGACACGTGGCAACCCGACCCGACACGTGGCGACCCGTTGACTGACCCGACCCGTTGACCCATTGACTCGTTGACCTCCGGACATAAGCAATGACATGTTAGGTGGGTCCCACTTGCTGACACGAGGTGGCGGCTGTCCAATGACAGCCTGCCACGTGGCGGCTTCTGACAGCTCATCATTGCAGGTGGCGGCTAATGATTGGTGGCAGGTACGAGGTGGCAGTCTGACATGGCAGGTACGAGGTAGCAGGTCGGCTGGCCAATGGAAGGACGACACGTGTACACAGTATTAAGAGATGGCAGCTATCAAGACGCATGATCCAAGGTTTCTAGAAGGTATTAAATGCTAATCATCGAGGGATAATCATTGGTGGATCAGAGCTGATGTGGTCAATTGATTGGCTAAGAATGATGCAATACTGCTGGCGGTTGGTGCTCGCGTGAAATGATGAAAATACCCTCCAAGCCAATGGGCTATAAATCCTCCCACAGATGGCTTCATTTGGACGCATGATCTATGATGTGTTGTCGTTGTGGTGTTATTTAGTGGTTATCGAGTTTTACATTTACATTTAGCCGACAAACCAGAAATCAACAATTTAACGGGCAGTGTACCCGGCCAAGATGTAGCTTGGCGGTAAGTAGGGTGTCGAACACTAAGAGCAAATGTTAACCTAATATTCTATCAGTATTTTAATCTATCTAGATTAGTCTAATTACTTGTTAAACCTATGTTGTACATATTTACTAGTGGTAAATAGGGGCTTTTCAGTCTGAGAGACTGGCACAGGTTTAGTGGTGACAAATATTAATTCTAAACACAATAAACACAAAATCAAATAATCGCAAGATAAAGGAGCGGTACAAGCCAAATAATAGAAAACTATATTAACCATGTTAAGTCCGATTAAATGTTGATTTATTTGTTTAGTGCAATGGCTACTTATTTCGAGGCGGCATATCACTCTTAAGCCTTAGGCGGTACTTCTTCCTAAGACCTAGATACGAACAATCCTGTCACGATTAACGCATCCACATAAAGCATCCATTAGTCTAATTATAATCTATCATAGGGAATTAAAGTAGTGAGGATACTGTTAATACCCTAGCCCATCGGGACTTTACCCACTTATTGCTTGATGGTGTTTTATATATCGGTAGTCCACCACCTAAATCAATACCAATTAATTAAGAACAATACTAGTTGAAACAATATCGAGTCACCTGCCTGTCTAACTAAGCTCATAATCAAAGGGTAAGGACAGGGTGTCATTTGTGATCCTATTGGTCCGGGTATACAAAATTGAGCTATCCCAACATCTAGATTATGTGTTAAGTCTCACTAGACCCAGTTGAATGATAGGTCGCATGTACAAGCACATAAACAAGTATAAGGTGATAAACATGGTATGTGCTTAAATACACATACCTTTTTCCATTAAAAACGGACTTAAATGACCAAAAACAGACAAAAACTGCCAAAGATATGTTTGTTTTACATTTGTATTGTGCAGGAACAGATAACCAAGAAAAGGACGAAAAACAAAGCCAAAACAACAAAACTGGACACGGAATGGAAAAGCTGTAAAGGACAAGGCCAAAGCAAAGCCAAAGATCAGATCAGTCAAGTCAAAGTCAACTCAACAAATCAACAGTCAAAACCGGAGCCGTAATTGAAGAATACTATTGGTTGCAATCTCAACCCATCTGATGGGCCGGGAAAGCCCAATAGTATATTGATGAAGACTGTGAAGACCAAATGGGCCCTCAATCAATGACAACAGCCCATTTGTGTGCAATTGACAGAGACTATGAAGACTTTGAAGGCCCGATCCTAGCCCTTGAACAAGCCAATCTCAGCCATTGTACATACAAAACCCATCACAAGCCTTATTGGGCCTTAAAAAGCCCAGTAACAGAAGCCTGCACCATATTGGGCCCAAACAAACCCAGTTGGGCCCAATACATAACCCAAACCCAGTTGGGCCCAATACATAACCCAAGCCCATTACTGGCCCAATACCCTCTTTTTATAAACCTCAGGGACTGAAATTGTCAAGTTTAAAAATGTTTGTAAAAAGAAAAAGTGTTTTAAAAATAAAAGGGACTGAATTTGCAATTTTCCAAAACCTTTATCTCTTTATAAAAGGCAAGGACCGAATTTGCCATTTGCTCATTCCTTCTTTAATTCTTTGTGTTTAATACACAAGGGGCAGTTTTGCCATTGTTTAAACTTGTTTATAACTAAAAGGGGACAAACAGAAAAGAGTGACAAAGAAGTGAAACATGAGGGTTTCTTTTTGGGCTTTTCAAACTTTTTAAAACTGCTAGCCAATAACAGCTCACAAACAGAAGTGGCAAGTGAAAGAAAGTTGGGGGTTTCTTCTTGGGCAATTGGAACTTTCAAATTATAACAGCCAATCCCGGGCTCTCTTCCCTAACCCTTTCCCGCCACCTCCTCAATTCCCCCACCATCACATGATACACCTAATCCTTTTACCCAACCCATCCTTTACCCGGTTAAACCCATTCCCACCACCCACTAACCTCTTAAACCTGCCAAGTTGGCAATCCCCCTCAACCCGAGAAACATCAATGGTGGATATGGCTTTAAAAGTAACACAAAAAGGATCAAAGGGCTAGGATTTGTTGCTGAGGCTTCAACTCACACAAGAAACACAAAGAAAGAAGCTGTGAAGACTTGAGGCTTATATAAATTCAAGAAAACACAAGCCGAATAACCACACCATATTTTTTTATCTTGTTTTTACTTTTCTTAGTGTAAAATTTGCTTAAGTTTGCTTTAACATTGTTGTATTCAGCTTATTTAAGGTTTATGTTGTAATACTTTCAGTTTAATAAAAGTTAAGAGTTTCTTTGAAATTTTGCATTTGCTAAAAATTCAAAGCTTTATTTAAGCTCTTTAAATCTGTTTATTCTATATAAGAATGTCTTAAAATAAGTTAAACACCACTTACAAGCACATTTCTAAGCTTCCCTTTCATAAAATCAGTCAAAAAATTGTTTTTACAAATTTAAGGGAGTGTTTGGGTAAACTGCAAAATGGGTCATATAGGGTTGGTTATGGGTCAAGTGCACTCAGCCACTTTTGGCTGAGTGTGTAGGGTCATTTAGATTAGTAAATCAAGAGTTTTTAGTAAAAAAAATAGTTTTAAAGAACCCTTTGATTTTCTGTCAAAAAGCTACTAAGCCAAAATGAGCTTAAGAGCTCAAGCTGCTTATGCAGCTTAAGCTCATTATTTGTGTGCTTATTGTTGTTGTTTGTAGCCAAATAAAACACCACTTGTTGCTGTCCCTTTGGTTTGACCAAGTTTAAGTCAAAATTTGGCTTTGCAATTTTTTTTAGAACCCTCCTTTTTAAGCCACAAATTCAGCAGCTTATTGAGCTTTTTAGCCTTTAAGCTTATGAGCTTAAGCTCATTTCCATCCCTTTTAAATCTGTTTTCACTTGGTTTGGGGTAAAAAGCACTCTTGTGCTTATTTTAATAAGCCAAAAACTCCCTCATACCCACTGCTGTTTGTCCCCTGGTGCTGAGCACCCAAGTTCAGCACCTTTTTCTAGCTTATTTATCTATTAAACACTTAGGTGTTTTAGCTTTTTATTGTAGCTTAATAATTGTTCTTTAAGCCCCCAAAGTAGTATAGCTTATCTCCCTTTCTAGATTAGCTTAAAAGTAGCTTAAAGTAGCCTTTTCTCTTTTTTTTATAAACTGTCAATTTAAGTTTATTTCTGTTTGGCTTATTTTAGAGCTTATTTTTACCTACATTTAGTTAAAGTAAGTAGATAAAGCATAGTTTGATTAGTCTCATCACTTTCCAGCTTATTTTGAGCCTTTTAGCTTAAGCAAAAAGCCAATAAGCTGTTTAGGCTTATTTGGTATTCTGCCCAAAACAAGCTCATTTTCTAGCTTATTTAGAACACAAAAGTCCAAGTTGCCTTTGTTAATGTTGTGGAGAACAAGCTCTTTTATAACTTTTTAGTTTTAAGTTTTTGCTAAAACTCATTTTTTTATAAGCTAAAATTAAGCTATGTCGCGAGGTGTGTTTGGTACATTTTCCAAAGTTCAAGGTTAGTCATTTTCATAGTAGTGTAAATTCCCAAAACTTTTCCCGCCTATCCTTTAGTTTCATTTTGTACACTTTCTACCCTAGACTTTTAGGAAAAAATAAAAAAGGGGGAAAGACAAGAGGCCGGGTGAGCAAGACTCGAACCCGGGACCTCTCGATACAAACCCCCTTTCACTAACACACTTACCACTGCGCCCTTGGGTCTTTTTCGTTAAAGACTCAAGGGCAATGGTATTTATGTATGTTTTGAGCACATAAGCTTATAAAGCTGTTAAGCTTATTTTCGGGCTTATTTAGGTAGCTTATTTTTGTTTCTTATTTTTCGTAGGACCATTAGAGTGTCTAGTATTTGTTGTAAATTTTTCAGAATTTTTAGTAACCGTTTAATATTTTTTATAATTTAATTTAGTTATAAGTTTATTTAATTCATAATAAATACAAAAATTATCAAAAAAATATTTTGCTTTTTTAGAAAATTTTCTTTTATCATCTAGTTTGTAGGAAAAATATAAAATTTTTCGTAGGGTCATTTTTATAACTATTCATCTTTTAAAGAACGGGTCCGGGTACGGGATTTTGTTTTGACTCGTTTTTGGGTCAAACGAACTCCGTTTTCGGTCTAGTCTTTTTCATTCTTCGTTATTTGGTCATAGTCGTAGTTAAAAAGCGAAAATTTCTTCGTAGGCTTATTTTTAACGACTTTTAGGTTTTTCCCCTTTTGTTCGGGAATTCGGGCTTTCGTTTTCTTGTTTAATTTCATAATTTTAGGGTTTTATTAAATCGTTTTAGTTGTTTTTGTTTAATTTGACTTTTTAACTTCCCAAACTCCATTCCTTCCTTCAAACTCAAATCTTCGATCATATCGATTTACCATTCCAGCCTCGTTGGGGATTTACGACCCGGGAAAGCTCTATACTACTTCTCGGTATCATTGAACTTGTTGGTTTTTACACTTAGATATATATTTTATATTTTGTTATATATTATATATATTTACGGTGTGAATCCAGCCAGTCAAGGAGCAATATAAAGTCTTTTATGAGGTAGAAGCAATCTCTTATGCTTGTTCAAAAAGATTTGTATAAATCTTGGATACATCAAAAATTTTGTCTTACTATCCAAGTTTTTCACCATGGCATCAAAAATTAATTTGGAAAAATTAAAGGTTCTGTTTGTGGCCAAGCAAATGATAGCAGTTGCTATATTGCTACTAAATTGTCCCCAAGCAGTTTTCTTAGAACTTAAGCAGTGAAGGATGGTATGAATCAAAAATTTCCACTGAGGGGAAAAGTGACCCTTTTGAAAAGTTTTGTTATCAGAATTGGACACATACCTCATTAGAGCAAGTTGCTTAAAAATTTCTGAAGTAGGCAAAATACCTATACCATCAGAATCTTCTAACTTGAGATGTCTTCTAATAGATTCCTTAGAAACAACCTTGACTTTCCCATTCTACTTGTAGCTAGTATTTCCATGTCTTATTCTCAAGTGGTGCTTGCAAAGAATAAAAAAGGGGGCGTTTGCCAAAACTGTTCTATAAGAGAGACATAGATAGTTGGACTTTTAGTGAGGGCATACCTAATGTGACTTGTAGTGAGAAAATCAATTATCTGATGAAATCCTTCACTTCCTTTTGACTTCTGTAAGTAGGCAACCATGTTGTGCTTGTCGCAGAAATCCAAATTCGCCATTTGATGAAGAGAAGTTAGATTAGGGTTCTGGGATATGTTTGTATATGAGAGTATGTGAGCTTGGCAAAGTTAATTGAGATTATATAGAGAGCACTTAGGGTTTTGATTTGACCGACTAAATGAAATTTGTTCTTATCTTGAAGAAAGCTTATGATTTTATAGAAAGATCATGAATTCTCCAAATTAGTCAAACCTATAGACGAAGTTGTTGGCGGAAATTTCACAACGGCTATATTTAATTAAGAAAATTCTGTTATGCCTCAAACAGTACTAACGGTCACCCACCAGTACTAATTTTAGCCTAACAGTACTAACTTTAAGTCTAGCCGTATTAAAAAAAAAAAAAAAAAAAAACCCTTTTACCCAACAAGTATTAAGATATTCCTGGCAGTGCTAATTAATACTGGGGGGCAAAAAGTTTTTGTTTAAGTGATACCTAGCAGTATCAACTCCAATTCTAAGCATTGCCATCATAAATTTAGATTCTCACAATCTCTCTTTTTGTTTTTCAGCTCACTAAATCTCTCATTTCTTTTTCTTACCAATTCACTCTTTCTGTTTTTATCACACAACTCTCTTTCTGTTTTTCAGCTCACTAAATCTCTTATTTCTTTTTTCTCACCAATTCAGACAGTTTTGTACAATGTTCCATCAATTCCATTAGTTTCATGCGGTCCTCCCCACTTCAAGTGTGTTAACTCTTGAGAGAGGTGGATCATTGGACCATGTTTAGATGCAGCCTCAAACCATGGTTTAAGCTTTTACATCCCCCCCCCCCCAATATGGTTCTGGCAATTGGGACCACTACCTGAATCAGTTCCCTGAGGAAAAGGATTCATTATGTGTTGCCTATGGTTTGGGTCCTATTTATGTTACACTGGTCCTGCTTTCTGCTTCTAAGCTTGAAAGCAAGTAGTGGCAGCCCTTTCATTCTGTCTCCCACTTTTATAGTCAGTCTCATCTGCAACAAGGTAAATAGGTCCCAACTAGACTGAGATATCTCAGGTGGTCCTTTTGGCTTTCTAGGTATTTGAGTTCTTTTTGGTTAAGATTGTGATTAGAACAGTGATTGGTCAAGATTAGATAGCGATACTGTTGTGGATGTGTGTTGGGTTTAGTTGGGATTTCCTGAACCTTCACCACTTCTGCTTAATGATACATCCCTTTCATCAATCTTTAATTAACCTCCCTCAAACAATACTTCAGAGATTAGTAATCACATGCAAGCAATCAAAAAGGTAAACCTGCTAACATCAAAAGCCTTTGTGAGATCTGCAACATTATGGTCTGTGTGAATCTTAATCACTTGAATCAACTTCTTCTCATAAGAATCTCTGATGAAATGATGCCTTATTTCAATGTGCTTGGTTTTAGAATAAAACACTAGATTCTTCACAATACAAATGGTGCTTTCATTATCAATGTGAATCTTGGTGTTCATGAAGTTGAACCCATAATCAAGCATTTGATTTTGGATCCATAACACCTGCCCATAGCAATTAGCAGCAGCAACATACTCTGCTTCAGTAGTAGAGTTTGCAACTATAGTCTGCTTTTTACATTGCCATGAAATCAACCTTTTGCCAAGAAATTGACAACCTCCTGTTGTGGATTTCCTGTCAAGGCTAGCTCCAGCATAATCACTATCAGAAAAAGCTTCCAAGTCAAATGGTGAATCCATAGGATACCAAAGGCCCAATTTAGGTTGACCTTTTAAGTATCTAAAGATTCTCTTCACAGCATGAAGATGTGAGACTTTAGGAGTAACTTGGAACCTTGCACAAGCACAAACAGCAAACATTATGTCAGGCTACTTGAAGCCTATTAAGTACCAAATGATCCAATCATGATCTACTATAAAGTGAACATCCACATTCCTAGCTTCTTCATCCTTGTTTAATGCCTTGTAGTCGCTATGGAGTGATTGCTTGCCTTTATAGTGGTAATATAAAACTTCTTTATTATCAGCCACAATTACTTGTCTTGCTATGAAGATTCATCCTTCCATTCTGTTGGTACTTGCAATCCTAGAAAGAAAGTGAGCTCCCATAGAATCATTGGAAGCTCTTGTGCATCATCTGCTGTAATTCAACACACTAAAGCCTTTTCTTTGTAGACCCAAAGATGATATCATCAACATACACTGTACTTACAGGATTATCACCTATGTCATTTTTGATGAACAAATAGTTTTATCTATAGTGCCTCTTCTGGTATCCAGTTTCTAATATGAGGTAGACAACGGTTCATTCCAGGATCTTGGGCTTGTTGTAGACCGTGTAAAAGTTTTTATTACCATTATAAACCTTATCAGGGAAACTGTGGATCTTCAATAACAAGGAGTTGTCACACATACAACCTCATCTTACAATAGTACCTTAATAACAAAGGCACTCTTCACATCCATCTGGTACACAATAAGTCCCATAAATGATGCATAGGCCAAAAATAACCTGATTGCTTCAATCCTAGCAACAGGAGCAAACAAACCCTCTTCATTTTTAATTCCTTCTTCTGGGTTTAACTTGTGCAAACCGTTTGCCTTTGTTTCTAACTACAATTCCTCTCTTATCTTTCTTGTTTCTATACACCCACTTAGTTCCAATAGCCCTCTTGCCTTTTGGAAGATCCACCAGAGTCCAAACCTTTTGAAGTTTAAATTGCAGAAGCTCCTCTTGCATTGCTTCTATCCAGCTTGGATCTGTCAAGGCTTGTATCACCTTTTTGGGTTCTATTTGTGAGAGAAAACAGGCAAATAAGCAGTTTTGATAATCTTTGTGATTTGTTCTCCTCTGCTTTTTGATGTAGCTCACCAAACCAAGTTCTTTAAGATTTTGTTATGACATCCTTCTTGTTAGTGGAGCTGAATGCAAATCTCCAATTATTTGCTCAATTGGATGATCTTTGTGAATTCTTGTTGTGGGAATAGAACTGACATTCATGGTTGTTTCCAAGTTGTTGAGGTCAGCTTCTGCACCCACTTCTTCTCTATCATCATATGCATCATCAAATATGCCAGTTGGCTTTAAAGATGCTACTTGGATCTTTAGGAGTAGGACTTGCATTACTTATTTTTTGAGCTACAAAGTATTAATATTTTACTGCCGTATGAATATTGGCCTAGCTCAGTATTAACTCTTGAGTACTGCTATCAATCCTTTCTTGATCATCAGCATTATCAAAACCTTGTCTTGCAGCACAAAAAGATGGATTTAACAGTTGTAACTCTTTTTGTCGTTGTTAGCATAACATTCTTTTTTGAAAACAGCCAAATTATCTAATTCAGCTCTAAAATCTTGCACATGCTGGTCATCTTCTTTATTTGAAGCTCCTTATTCCTTTTCTTGACCATTTCTTTCATTTAAATCATTATCTCCTTTTCCTGGTACCTCATCAGCATCCTTATTATCTGTGCTCTAAGAACTTAAAGAGAGTGGAGAATTAGAAAGCATGAGTGGTAGCAGTATGTATTCATGATCAGATGCTTTCTCCTGTCCAGCTTGCCCTGCATTAACTTTTGACTTTATACTTGCATCACCATTAGTTTGATTTTCTACAGTAATTTTCATAGATTTTGTCAGTGAATCAATATCAAAGAGCCATTCTGGACCACTCCCTGCAACATTGGGTTTGTTTTCAAGGAAGTTTATATGCAGATTCTCCTCTACCTTCCTAGTTCTAGTGTTAAATACCCTAAAAGCCTTGCTATTTATAGGAGTATCAAACACAAGAACCTCATCAGCCTTCCATCAAATTTGACTAGGGGATATAGGGTTTTAAAGAAATAGTCACAGGTACACCAAAAGGGTTCTCATTATGATTATACTAGGTGGATCTACCAAGTTAATGTTCATAAGGTGTCCTTGTTGTGAGGCTTGGTCCTAGAACCCTATTCTGAAATAACAAAGTAGTACTTCAGCCCAAAAATGTAGTAGGTATTAATGAACTGCTAGCATAGTCCTAGCTGCCGCTATTTAGTGTTCCTATTCTTTTCTTTCAAGCAATCTATTTTGTTATGGAATTCTGGCACACACATAAACTTTCTCTTAATCCCTTTCATCCTACAAAACTGATTCATGTTATTATTTTTAAACTCAGTTCCATTGTAATATCTGATGATTTTAACCTTATGATTTATTTAGTTTTCTATGCTAGTTATAAAAGTTTTAAGGATTCCACTAGTCTCATCCTTAGTGGCCAAAAGAAAAACCCCAACTAAAACATCACTATAGTCATCAGTGACTAAGGGCATATAATTTTGTGATTGTAATCACTTACAAATGTTGGCCCAAAATATCGTTCACTATGCAAACATTTGATAAGGGGGTGGCTCGTAGAGCTTACATACTTGGTCTTAAACTAGAGGCTTTTGTGTTGCTTTCCCTTTTGAACAAGCAAACAAGAATGGTAATTTTCAAAAAGCTTTGAAGGTAAGCCTCTAACAAGGTTTCTCCTCACAAGTTTTTCATAGTTTTAAAGTTTATATGACCAAGCCTCCTATGCCATAAATTAGACTTATCTATTGTAGCCTTTGTAATTTAAACATAGTCAATCTCCTGAAGGAAACAACATTCTTTAGATCAAAGACTATACATGTTGTTACTTCTCTGGAACTTTAAGCAAGACTTGACTTTCATCAAGTAGCTTAATGCTCAAGAGATAGAACCAATGACATTCAGGTCTCAGTGAAAGAACACTGGTTTTTATTGTTCAACATTTGTGAGAAAGAGAAAAGATTAAACTTAAGTTCCTTTACAAAGTATACATCTTCAAAGTCTAATTTCTCAGTCCTAATTTTACCTTTTCTAGTAATTTTACCTCTTTTAGGACTTCCTGCAAATGCAACAAATCCACCATCAATGTCTTGATAATCTGTAAGGTAGGATTGTTCCAGTCATTTGCCTTAGTGCATCCACTATCAAAATCCCTGATCCTGTAAAGCATATTTGTGGATTTCCCCTGCACTCAATTAAGAGATTTAGTTTATCTTGGGGACCAAGCCATCACCGATTTGAGTCTTGCCTGAGGTTAAACATTGTCACATCTTTAAGCATGTATGATCCTCACTGGACTTTGGAGATATGGTCAATTACTTTTCCTGTTGGTCTCCAAATCCAGCATGCTGGGGACTTAACAACATTTCCCCTTTTTCCCTCAGCAGTACTAACTACTACTTCTGGCCCAGCAGTAGTTACATTATTAACCTTAGCAGTATAAACCTTTTTATTAAAATTATTGGCTTTAGCTGCCAATTTTTGGTTAAAAGGCCTTCTCAATGGTGAATGTGCTTTAAAATAAGAATATTTTGTGGGCGATGCAACATTCACTTTTTGTTTAAGTGCAGCAGTATTAACATGCATGGCAGTACTAATTGATGCTGCTACTCTTGGAGAGCTTTGTTTGCAGCATTTAAATGGACTAGTCCAGACTTTGTTGTAACTGTTGTTGGAACAATATTTCTTTTAGGATGGTGGGTGAGTCAAATTTTGTTTTGGTGATTCACCCTCTGTGGCATTGTTTTCATACTGGTCAAAATTCCCTTTGTCTAACCCTTCCCATACTATTCAACATAGATTTTCCAAACCATTTTATTTTTTTTTTTTTCATAAAAGTTACAGTCCTTGATTAAATGGTTAAGGACTTCCACATACAAATCCCCTAGGCTTGACTTTTCCTAAGGTTTTCAGCTTGCCTATATGTGTGTTGTTCAAATAGACGATTTTCCTAGTATTTTACATTTATTTAACATAATTGATTTTAGCTTATCTAGGTTTATTCTGTTCAAAGGAAGGTATAACCCACAATCATCATCACTTAATAGTTACTTTTTTACTCTTCAATGATTAGGAGCACTAGGGCCTATCATCTTTAGGTTGTTCCAAACTTATCCTTTACTAGACTTAGATGTAGTTGATTCTATTCTAGGACACACTAGAGATAGTTTCACTCAATTTAGTATTATAGACAAAATCATCTAATCCGCAAAGGATAAGTCAGTCTTGAGGGCTTGTCGTTCCAGTGTAGGGGTGGAACTACCATGATATACATCAACCTTATTAAAACCTATCATTTTCTGATTAATTTTCATCTCATTCTCATTCCATACTATCAAATGCACTTTCAAACACTTCACTTTTATTCAGATGACAATCATGCAATTCATTTTCATTCATTTGACTGTCAAAACCAACACCGGACTTGTTATTAACACTTATTTGACTGTTTATTAGTTTAGTTAGCTTCATAGATGATGTTTCAAACTTTTCTAATTTTAGTTTTAAATCATCTTTTCTCTTAAAGCCTCTTCTATGATTTTTAAGCTCTTATTATAGAATTATCTTCCTTCCTAACATCATATTTCAAATGAATGTTCTTCCTAATAAAGGATTCATTTATTTTGATGAATAACAATTCTAGCTTCTAATGAATCTAAGCCTAATTGATAAGCTATTATTTCTAGATTAGCATTGCTTAGAACTTCACGTTGTTGATCAAACTGTTTTTGAAGAGATTGATAAGATTCTAAACATTTTTTAGAGCAATTTTGTACCTCAGTATTTGAGCTTGATGAACTGGATGAACATGAAGACAAATGGGCCATTAGATGCAAAGTTGTGGGTCCGTCTTAAGCTTGATAGCTCCAATCATAACTACATAATCCATCGTGATCAACCAATGCCATTTGCAGGAGTCTCTACTGTATAATCATTCTCTGGAGCAATCTCCGTTTCTATTCCCTGATTCTTGGTACCCTGCATTCTCTAGAAAAGTAACCTCTTATGTGGCAGTTGTAACATTCAACCTTTGTCTTATCAAAGCCAACAGCTTCTTTGCCATTGAAATTCAGATCCTTCATGTCTTTTTTAGAATATCTTCACTATGGTAAGCCATGGCCACCTGCCATTTGGATCCATATCTTCAAGATCATCAGTTCAATCCTGCTATAGAATCTTCTTGTCCAACTGTAGATATTAGATTGATTGACAAGAAGGAAAAAAATGACATCTTCAGCATAGGTTGAGGAATGAAGCTTGTCCCTTTGACTAGCAGCACTGGAACATCATGAGTAGTATTAACTGCTTCATTAGTACTGCTAGTATCATCTTAAGATACAAAAGCCACATTCTGAGAGTTTGAGCTTGAGCTTGATTGGCTTTTAATCACAGCTTTATACACCTTCAAGTTATTGTATAAATCGTCCATGCTCAACTCATCTAGATCAGCTTTGTTACGCATGATCAAGGCATATATGTTCCAAGGGCATGATGGTAAACTTTCTTGCAAACTTAAGTTTTGCATCTTTCCTAGGAGGATAGCTTCAACTTGTATTTACAAATGGCTGTGAGTTTCTGAAACCTATCATAGTTTTATCGTAGTCCTTCAGATTTGATGCAGTATAAATTTCTCATATTGCTGCTTCAGAATGGTTTTCTGCATTTTCTTTGATTCTTTATTGCCTCCAAACCTGGCCTTGATTGCTTCCCATAAGGTCTTTGCATCCTTGATTCCATAAAACTATAATAGGTGCTCATCAGGAAAGGCCAACAACTGAGTGCTTTTTGCTTTCAATTCATTCTTTCTTGCTAGCTTTTGTTCAGCAGTTTTAGGAGGAATAGGACCTTCAGTACTAGCTGATGCAATAGCAGGTGCATCACCATTCATAATAACCTCCCAAAGAGCATAATCAGTGATGAGTAAGAATTTTGCTCATTCTCCATGCTCCATAGATCATAGTCCATGTTTTGGTTTAGGAAGTTTTAGTGCAGACAATGTTTGGGTGTTTTCTGTCTGTGATTCATTTCTTCTTTTGATTACTGAGATCTTGTGTAGATATAGTGTTTTATTATTCAGAGTTTCTCAATATGCTTCTTGTTACCACTTGTTGATCCCTTCTTGACAGATCCCCATTACTTAGCTTGTTAAAGCTTAGTTTATATTGATAGATCCAAGCAATATAGTAGAAACTAAGATTAGAATATCACAAAACTATGCGGAATCAAGTTTGCAATACTAAAATGGAACAATGAAACAGTAAAACATGATCTTTACTAAACTTTTCAATTTATTGATATACTATCTTTGATTTTACAAATATACGCTATGAATACTAACTTTGATTGATATGGAACTTGAATACTAGATATGAAAACTGATATCTAGATCTTTGCACTTAGATTCCTTTTATACACAAAAGAAACCCTTACTGGGATTACAAAAAACTCGTCAAGTGATCATGCATATTTCTATTCCTAATTTAACTATGCATATCACTTTTAGCAGTACTACTATCTATCAAACAGTAGTAACTAACAGTACTAATAAATTGGCAAGTACTAACAATTTGTACTGGGAGTACAATAGCTTGACAGTGTAAGTCTTCTCATGGCAGTACTACGTTTTCCTCATCGGCTAAGTACTAAGTTGATAAACCAGCTGTACAAAGTTATATAAGCCTAATTCCCAACAAGTGATTTGTGAAAATCACATGCGATATATTAAAATAGCACGTGGATTTTAAAAACTACAAATCACAACGTGATTTTACAAATCACGTTGTAATTTTTTTTGCGGAAATTTAACACTTAAAAAGTCGTCAAAAGGTATATGAAAAGATTTTTTTTTAGTTTCGTCTAAAAATATCACATGTGTATTTGTTTCATAAATCACATGTGATTTTACAAATCACATTGATTTTATGAAATCACAATTGTGATTGTGCTACATAATCACATGTGATTGTGTACAAATCACATGTGATTTTTTTTTAGGAGTAAACTAAAAAAAAATCGATTTCATATACTTTTGACGACTTTTTAGTGTTAAAATTTCCACCAAAAAATGACACGTGATTGTAAAATACTTGTGATTTGTTGTTTTAAAATCTCGTGCTATTTAATAAATCGCATGTTGGATTTCACATATTAACTTGTTGGGATTTAAGGGCTTATATAACTTTGTAATGCTGGTTTCAAATTAGTAATGCCATGAGAAAAACTTAGTACTGCCATGAGAAATGATCTTAGCACTGTCCAAGCTTTTAGTTAGTACTGCCAGTCAAATTGTTAGTACTGCCAATTTATTAGAAGTTCTGTTAAGTAGTTAATACTGTTTGTTATTAGTTAGTACTGCTAAAGTGATATGATGGTTATATTAGGAAATAGATTATGCATGATACTTGACGTGTTTTGTAAGCCCATGAGGGTTTCATTTGGTGTATAAAAGGAACTCTAGGCATAGATCTAGATATCAGTTTTTTATTAGTATTCATAGTTTGCATATCAATCAAGTTAGTATTCATAGCTATTTTGTAATTCAAAATAGTATTCAATATATTGAAATTTTAGTAAAGATCTTGTTTTACTATTTCATTGTTCTTCTTAGTATTGACAAACTAGATTACGCATAGTTTGTGATATTCTTAATCTTAGTTTCTACTATAGTTGTCTTGGATCTATCCAATACAACTAAGCTTTAACAAGCTAAGTAAGATCTGTTCAAAAGGGATCAACTAGTGGTATCAGAGCTTATTGAGAAACTCTGAATAAGAAGAACACTATATCTACACATGATCTCATAATCAAAGAGAAGATGGACTCACGAGGTCAGAAACTCCCAACATTCGTTTGCACTAAAACTTCCTATACTCAAAACAGGAGAGACTATGATCTCTGGAGCATGAGAATGGAGCAATATCTTACTCACACTGATTATGCTCTTTGGGAGGTTATTATGAATGGTGATGCACCTGCTATTGCATCAGCTAGTACTGAAGGTCATATTCCTCCTAAAACTGTTGAACAAAAGCTAGCAAGAAAGAATGAATTGAAAGCAAAAAGCACTCTGTTGTTGGCCATTCTGATGAGCATCTATTCAAGTTTCTTGGAATCAAGGATGCAAAGACCTTATGTGAAGCAATCAAGGCCCCAGGTTTTGAGGCAATAATGAATCAAAGAAATACAGAAAACCATTCTGAAGCTGCCAATATGAGTATTTTTCTGACACAAGATCTGGAAGGACTTGATTAAAACCTATGTTAGGTTTCTCAGGAAACTCATCAGCCAATTGGAAATTCATGGTGAAGCTATCTCCTAGGAAGATGCAAAATCTTAAGTTGACTAGAAGTTTACCATCAGATTCTGGAACAATATTGCCTTGAATATGCGTAACAAGTGTTTCTAGATGCGTTGAGAATGGGGACGTTTTATACAATAACTTGAAGGTGTATAAAGCTGAGATTAAATAGCCAATCAAGCTCAAGTCGTCAAACTCTCAGAATGGGGCTTTTGTATCTTAAGATGATACTTGCACCCGCACACACCCCACCACACAAGTACTATTGATTAGCAGTTAATACTACTCATGATGTTCCTGCTGCTAGGTCAAAGGGACAGCTTCTTCCTCAACCTATGCTGATGATGTCATGTTTTCCTTCTTTGTCAATCAATCTAATAGTCTACAGTTGGACAATGAAGATCTAGAGCAGATTGATACTGATGATCTTGTAGTGATGGATATAAATGGCAGGGTGGCCATGCTTACCATGAGGGTGAGATATTCTTAAAAGACTTGAAGGGAATCTGAATTTCAAATGGCAAAGAAACTGTTGGCTTTGATAAGACAAAGGTTGAATGTTACAACTGCCATAGGAGAGGTTACTTTTCTAGAGAATGCAGGGCACCAAGGAATTAGGGGAATAGAAATGGAGATGCTCTAAGAAGGATTATACCAGTAGAGACTCCTGCAAATGCCTTGGTTGTTCAAGATGGGATATGTGGTTATGATTGGAGCTATCAAGCTGAAGAAGGACCCACAGACTTTGCTCTAATGGCCCTTTCTGTCTGCAGGTTTCATTTCCAGTATAATCAAGGCTCAAATACTGAGGTACCAAATTGCTCTAAAATGTTTAGAATCTTATCAATATCTTCAAAACAGTTTGATCAAACAACGTGATGAAGTTCTAAGCAATGTAATCTTGAAATATGCTTATCAAATTAGGCTTAGGATTCATTAGAAGCTTGAATTGTTATTCATCAAAAAAAATGAAGATGTTTATGCAGGAATGACATTTGTTTTTTGGGAAAATATGATGTTAAGGTAAGAGATAATTCTTTATAAGAGCTTAAAAATCAGTTAGAAGAGGCTTTAAAAGAAAAAGATGATTTAAAACTAAAATTAGAAAAGTTCGAATACTTATCTATGAAGCTAACAACTAATAAACAGTCAAAAAAGTGATAATAACAAGTCCGGTGTTGGTATTTGACAGTCAAATGATGAAAATAATGGCTTTGATTGTCAATATGGAATTAAAAGTGATAAGTGTTTGAAAGTGCATTTGATAGTAGTGGTGAATGAGAATTGAAGAGGAAATCATAATCAAGTTAAATGATAGGTTTAGAAGGTTGTTGGATATTCATGTAGTTCCCTCTCCCCCCCCCCATACATCTGGGAAAATACATGCCATCAAGACCTGACCTATCCTTTGCCGGATTAGTTTGATTATGTCTATAAGATAATTGTGAGTGAAACTATCTCTAGTGTGACTAGAATTGAATCAACTACATCTAAGTCTAGTCAAGGTTAGTTTGGAACAAACTATAGATGTTAGGGTCCTAGTGATCATATCATTGAAGAGTAGGAATCTAATAGTGATGTTGGATTGTCGTGGTTAGACCTTCATTTGAACAGAAATAAACCTAGATCATGCTAAAAATCAATTTTGGTAATATAGATGTAAAATTACTAGAAAATCTGTCATTGAACACACACCACATATAGGCAAGCTGAAAAAAAATATAAAAAAAATAACCTTAGGGGAAAAGTCAGAGTATAGGGTTTCGTAACTGGGAAGTCTTAACCATTTTACAAGGACCTGTAACTTTTATGATGAATTAAAATGGTTGGAAAATCTATGTTGAATAATATGGGAAGGGTTACTGGTCAAAGGGAAGTTAGACCAGTATGAAACAATGCTCAGAGGGTGAATCACCAAAATAAATTGACTCACCCACATCCTAAAAGAAATTTTGTTCCAACAGCAGTTGCAACAAAGTCTGGACTAGTGCCAGTTAATGCTGCTAAGCAAAGCTCTCCAAGAGTAGCAGCATCAATTAGTACTGCCAGGCATGTTAATACTGCTGCACTTAAACAAAAAGTAAATGCTGCATCGCCCACAAAATATTCTTATTTTAAAGCACATTTCACATTGATGAATGCCTTTTGACCAAAAATTGGCAGGCTTAAAGCCAATAATTTTATAAAATGGTTTATTAATGCTTAAGGTTAAATAATGTAACTAACTTTTTTTTTTTACTGGGCAGAAGTTAGTAGTAGTACTGCTGAGGGCAATAAGGGAAAATGCTGTTAACCGTCATCAGGCATGCTGGATTTGGAGCACCAACAGGGGAAAAGTAATAGACCATATCTCCAAGTAGTGGATCATACTTGCCTAAAAGTTTGACTATGTGATCCTCAAGGCAGGACTCAATTCAGTGATGGCTTGGGTCGCTCCAAGAGAAACTAATTCTCTTATTTTGACAGTGCTAGCGGTAATTCCACAATTGCTTTACAGGATCAAGGGATTTTTGATAGTGACCATGCTCTAGGATATGGACTGGGAACAAGTCCTCCTTACAGATTATCAAGACATTTGATGGTGGATTTGTTGCATTTGCAGGAAGTCCTAAAAGAGGTAAAATTACTGGAAAAGGTAAAATTAGGACTGGGAAAATTAGACTTTGAAGATGTATACTTTGTAAAGAAACTTAAGTTTAATCTTTTCTCTTTCTCACAAATGTGTGACAAGAAAAACAGTGTTCTTTTCACTGTGACATGAATGTCTCCTTGCTTATCTCGTGACTTTAAGGCTAATTGATGAAAGTCAAAGTATTGCTTAAAGTTCCCAGAAAGAACATCATGTATTAGTTTTGTTATAAAGAATTTGTTACTTCAGGAGGGTTGATTGTTTTAATTACAAAGGCGTACAATAGATAAGTTAATTTATGGCATATGGAGGCTTGGTCATATAACTTTAAAACATGAACAAACTTGTGAGGAGAAACCTTGTTAGAGGCTTACCTTCAAAGCTTTTTGAAAATTACCATTCTTGTGTTGCTTGTCAAAAGGGAAAGCAACACAAAGCCTCTTGTAAGACCAAGTTTGTAAGCTCTATCAGCCACCCCTTACAAATGTTGCCATATGACTTTATTTTGAGTGCCAAATTTGTAAGGAGTATCAATCACAAGATATATTGCCTTATTGTCACTGATGACTATAGTAGGTTTAGTTGGGTTTTCTTTTTGGCCACTAAGGATGAGACTAGTGGGATCCTTAAAACTTTTATAACTAGCATAGAAAACCAAATAAATCATAAGGTTAAAATCATCAGATGTGACAATGGAACTGAGTTTAAAAATAATGACATGAATCAGTTTTGTGGGATGAAAGGGATTAAGAGGAAGTTTAGTTTTGCCAGAACTCCATAACAAAATAGAGTTGCTGAAAGGAAAGAATGGACCTACTAATAGCTAGCAGCTAGGGACTTTGCTAGCAGATTCATTATTACTACTCATTTTGGGCTGAAGTACTAACTTGTTATGTTCAGAATAGGGTTCTAGTGACCAAGCTTCACAACAAGACACCTTATGAACTACTACTTGGTAGACCACCTAGTATAAGCTTTATGAGACCTTTTGGGAGTCTTGTGACTATTCTTAATACCTTAGATCCCCTAGGCAAATTTGATGGAAGGCTGTGATGAGGGGTTCTTGGTTGATACTCTTTAAAGAGCAGGCCTTTAGGGTATGTTAATATTTGAACTTGGAAGGTAGTGGAGAATCTGCATATAAACTTCCTTGAAAACAAACCCAATGTTGCAGGGAGTGGTCAGAATGGCTCTTTGATATTTGGATTTCACTGGACAAAATCTATGCGAAAAATTACTGAAGAAAATCAAACTAATGGTGATGCAAGTATAAGTAAAAAGTTAATGTAGCAAGCTGGACAGGAGAAAGATTTCATGATTCATGATACTTACTGCTACCACTCATGCTTTTCAAATTCTCACTATCTTTAAGTTCTCTAGAGCACAGATAATAGGGATGATGATGAGGTTTACAGGAAAAGGAGATAATGATTAAATGAAGAAATGGTCAAAGATAAGGAATAAGGAGCTTCAAATAAAGAAGATGACCAGCATGTGCAAGATTTTAGAGCTGAATTGGTTTATTTACTTGTTTAATAGAAAGAAGGTTATGCTAACAACACTAATAGAGTTTCTACTGTTAATCCATCTGTTAGTGCTGCTGGACAAGGTTTTGATAATGCTGATGATCAAGAAAGGATTGATTTTTTAGCAGTACTAAGATGTTTAATACTGCTAGGGCCACAGTATTAATACATGCTAGTAAAATATTATATACTGTTGCTCAAATATTAAATACTGCTAGTCTATTCCTAATGATTCCAAGTATGCATCCTTAAAAAAGCAACTGGCATATTTGATGATGCATATGATGATAGAGAAGAAGTGGGTGCAGAAGCTGACCTCAACAACTTGGAAACAACCATGAATGTCAGTTCTATTCCCACAACAAGAATTCACAAAATCATCCCAAATGAGCATAATAAATTTGAGATTTGCCCATTCAGATCATAACAAGAAGGGATGTCACAACAAAATTTTAAAGAACTTGGGTTGAGTGAGCCTACATCAAATTGCAGAGGACGGAACAAATCACTAGATTATTCAAAAACTGTCTTTATTTGCTTGTTTCTCTCACAATAAACCCAATAAGGTGATACAAGCTCTTTGACAGATTCAAGCTGGATAGAAGAATGCAAGAGGGAGCTTCTGCAATTTAGACTTAAAAAGGTTTGGACTCTGGGTGGATCTTCCAAAAGGACAAGTGGGCTATTGGAAACTAATTGGCAGTGGGTATATAGAAACAAGAAAGATGAGAGAGGAATTGTAGTTAGAAACAAAGCAAGACTGGTTACACAAGGTTATACCCAAGAAGAAGGAATTGATTATGATGAGGTTTTTGCTCCTGTTGCTAGGATTGAAGCAATCAGGTTATTTTTGGCCTTTGCATCTTTTATGGGACCATATTGTTGTACCAGATGGATGTTGTAGAGTGTTTTTTTATATTGGTACTATTGACGATGAGGTGTATGTGTGCAACCTCCTGGTTTGAAAGATCCCAGTTCCCTGATAAGGTTGATAAGTGAAAAAGCTTTACGGTCTACATCAAGCTCTAGAGCCTGGTATGAGACCGCTTGTCTACCTACTTATAGAAATGGATTTAGAAGAGGCACTATAGATAAGACTTTGTTTATCAAGAAGGACAAAGGTGATATACTGTTAGTTCAGGTGTATGTAGATGACATCATCTTTGGGTCTACTAAGAAGTCTTTATGTATAGAATTTGAAAGTTTGATGCACAAGAAATTCCAGATGAGTTCTATGGGGGAACTCACTTTCTTCTTAGGGTTACAAGTAAAGCAGAAGGATGATGGAATCTTCATTAGCCAAGACAAGTATGTGGCTGATATATTGAAAAAGTTTGATTTCTCCTCAGTAAAGACAGCAAGCACTCCATTGGAGACTAACAAAGCATTGATCAAGGATGAAGAAGCTGAGGATGTGGATGTACACTTATATAGATCAATGATTGGATCATTAATGTACTTAACAGCTTCTAGACCAGACATAATGTTTGCTGTTTGTGCTTGTGCAAGGTTCCAAGTTACTCCTAAAATGTCACATCTTCATGCTGTGAAGAGGATCTTTAGATACTTAAAAGGCCAACCTAAATTGGGCCTTTGGTATCCTAGGGATTCACCATTTGACTTGGAAGCTTTTTCAGATAGTGATTATGCTGGAGCTAGCCTTGACAGGAAATCCACAACAGGAGGTTGTCAATTTCTTGGCAAGAGGTTGATTTCATGGCAATGTAAGAAACAGACTATAGTAGCTAACTCAACAACTAAAGCAGAGTATGTTGCTGCTGCTAACTGCTGTGGACAGGTGTTATGGATCCAAAATCAGATGCTTGACTATGGATTCAATTTCTTAAACACAAAGATTTACATTGATAATGAAAGCACCATTTGTATTGTGAAGAATCCAATATTTTACTCTAAAACCAAGCATATTGAGATAAGGCACCATTTCATCAGAGATTGTTATGAGAAGAAGTTGATTCAAGTGATTAAGATTTACATAAACCACAATGTTGCAGATCTTCTCACAATGGCTTTTGATGTTAGCAGGTTTAACTTTCTAATTGCTAGCATTAGATTACTTAATCTCTGAAGTAGTGTTTGAGGAGAGGTTAATGTGTTTGGATAACAGTTCCTAACTTTTATTCATGGTTTATGCATAAATATGGATCCTCATGAATTCTCACATGTCTGTCTAGTCTTTTCTAGTGTGCTTATAATGAATAGAGGCATGTTGTTGTATAATTATTGAAGATAGTGTTAATACTGTTAGATATCTCTTAGTACTGATGGGCTTAGTTTATACTGCTGGATGGAACTTTGTACTACTAGTCCACAAGTTGATGCTGCTAGGCTTAGTTAGTACTGATTACACGGGTTTAGTAATAAGATTGATGATTAGTATTGGGTTTCTACTAGGTAACTATTGTGTTTATGTTGTTGCATCACTTAGTACTGCTGGGCAAAAGTTAGTACTGCTGGGCAAATATAGTACTGCTGGGCAAAACTTAGTACTGCTGGGCCAAATTTAGTATTGGTTGTTACCATTAATACTGTTCGAGGCATAACAGATTTTCATTAATTAATTATAACCGTTGAGATATTTCTGCCCACAACTTCGCTTATAGGGGTCTATATTTGGATAATTCTTGATCTTTCTTTCTTTTATAAGTCTTACTTCAAGATAAAGATTCAACTTTATTTAGTTGGTCAAATCACTCCCTTAAGCTCTATTTATAATATCTCAATTGAACTTTGCCAAACCCTCATACTCTCATCAATGAATTTAAACCCAGAACCCTTCTCTTAAATCCATCACTATATGGCGGATTTGAAGTTTGTCGATCAACATAATATGGTTGCGTGTCTGGAAAAGACAGACGAGAACGCTGAGTTTCATCAGATAGTGGACTTCCTTTCTACATGTTCAATCAATTATGCTCTCACTGTAAGTCCCACTATCTATGCTTCTTACATTGAACAGTTTTGGAAGACTGCCACTTCTAAAACAGTTAATTTAGTTAAGCAAATACATGCTATTGTTGATGGAAAGGCTGTGGTCATATCAGAATCATCAGTGAGAAGTGATCTTCTCTTTAATGATGAGGATGGTATTGATTGCCTAACAAATGTTGAAATTTTTGAAAATCTTGCATTTATGGGATATGAACAGCTTTCTACAAAACTTACTTTTCAAAAGGGTTCATTCTCACCTCAATGGAAATTTCTGATACATACCATCCTTCATTGTATAAGTTCAAAATCAACTGCTTGGAATGAATTTTCAACTAATTTGGCTTCAGCAGTTATATGTTTAGCAAGGGGTCAAAAATTTAATTTTTCTAAATTGATTTTTGATGGTATGTTGAGGAACTTGGATCCAAAGATATTTTTAATGTATCCAAGGTTTTTACAACTCTTTTTTAATAATCAGCTTAAAGATTTACCAGAACCTTTTAATGACACTTATGAGACACCTAAACACAGTAAAAAGGTTTTCTCTAATATGACGAGGAAAAGTACAAAATTTTCAGGAAAAGTTACTCCAATTTTTGACTTCATGTTGGTGCAAAACCATGCACCTGAGGGTGAAGGTTCAGCAATACCCCCGGAACCCCAACCCATACCCTCTACCTCACAACTAAATGTTTCTGAACCTCAAACTGAATCACTTCAAACTGAAACTCCTCCAACATTTTCCCATGAACTTCATATTGAAGCTCACATTAAGCAAATACACCCATCTCCTTCTACATATCAAAGAAAACAAAGAAAGACTCAAAAACATAAGAGAGCCAAAAAGGTCACTAAGTTACCTCAGACTAGTGTGCCTTTAGACCATGGAGCAGATGAGGCTGTCCAGAAGGAGGGGGTAACAGTGTGGAAAGGGCTATCACTACTGATGCTAGCTTAGTTGTAGCACATGACAGTGATAACATCCTTAAGACCCAATCCACGACACTGTCTAATGATCCTCTTTCTTAGGAAATTGGTTCAAGTGATAGACCCAGGCACCAAGATACCACATTGGGGGTTATGCTCAGACTAGGCCTGAGACTGCATCTAAAACGTCTCATGACCCACCTGTAGAGAGGACAGTATGGAATATCATGATGATTTGAAAGAGCAGGTGATGTGCTAGAATAAGAAAAGGCTAAGAAACAAAAGATAGATGATGATCAAGAAGAAGCTAAGCTGAAAGAGCTTATGGAATTTATTTCTGATAAAGAAGGTGTAGCAATTGATGCTATTCCTTAATCTACTAAACCTCCAAGCATTGTTGATTATAAGATCATTAAATCAGGAAAGATTAGCATTTATCAAATTATAAGAGTTGATGGAAGTTTAAAGAGGTACTCAGTCCACCATTCCATATGCTTAAAACTTTTACCGAGAAGATTACGAAACACTGTGAAAATTAGTTAAAGCTAGTAATGATATTACAGGACCAGAAGAGGGCTATGAGAGAGTGCTATAGGGTGATCTGAAGACAGTGTTTGAACATCATGTAGAAGATCTAGTATGGAGGTATATACAAGGAAGCAAAGTAGCAGTTTAGAAGCTATTTGATTAATGTAGAGTACACTTTGTGAGGGTTTTTAAATATAATCTTTTTATGTTGGTAGAGAAAGATTATCCCCTTGACAATAAGTACAATCACATAAATGCTCAATAAGAAGCTTCAAGCTGATCACTGGAATGAAATGTGCTATCAACTTCTTAAGCTTATGATTAAGCAACTCAAGAATCAATGAAGTATTTAAAAGCATCCTTTTGGTGTTTATGAAACTTTTAATGAAGATTCTTTAATGATTTTTGAAGATAAATATCAAGTTTAGGGGAGGATTGTTGGGATTAAAAGACTTCATGATGATCTTAGAGTTACTGCTGCTCAAGTGTATGTTAGTACTGCTAAGCATAAATTAATGCTGTTAGTAATCTTTATGAAAAATATGCTAAGTAGTTAGTACTGCTAGTTACTACTGCTAGTGTATATTAGTGCTGTTAATTACTACTGCTAGAGTAAAGATAGTACTGCTAGAGTAAAGATAGTCTTCTTATGCATCATCTTCTCAAACTCAGTGCATAATGACTTCTTTGTAGAGCCAAAAATGATATCATCTATATACACTTAAACCAACAGAATATCACCTTTGTTCCTTTTGATAAACAAAGTCTTGTCTATCTTTCCTCTCTGAAACCCATTGTCTAACAAATAAGTTGACAAGGTTTCATACCAAGCTCTAGAAGCTTGATGTAGTCCATAAAGTGCCTTTTCTACTTTGTATACTCTGTCAAGAAAGTTTGGATCTTCAAATCCTGGTGGTTGACAAACATAAACTTCCTCTTCAATCTCACCATAAAGAAAAGCACTCTTGACATCCATCTAGTACACTACAAGGTCTTAAAATGAGGCATAGGCTAAAAATAGCCTAATCGCTTCAATTTTTACAACAGGGACAAAGACTTCATCATAGTCAATCCCTTCTTCTTGTGTATACCCTTGAGAAACCAACCTTGCTTTGTTCTTTATCCCAATGCCTCTTACATCCTTCTTGTTCCTGTAAACCTATTTAGTGCCTATGGACCTTTTGCCATTTGGTAAATCCACCAAGGTCCAAACCTTTTGTAATTTAAATTGTTGAAGCTCATCCTTCATAGCTTCTATCCAGATTGGATCCTGCAATTCTTGGATAACCTTTTTGGGTTCTACTTGTGATAAGAAGCAGGGAAACAAGCAATTTTGAAAGTCTTTATAGTTTGTTCTTTGCTGAACTGAACTAAACAAACCATGTTCTTCTAAATTCTTTGTCATTCTACTTGTTTAAGGTGCTGAATTCAAGTCTCTAATAATTTGTTTAACTAGATGATATTTGTGTATTCTTGTAGTTGGAATAGGACTGACAGGCATAAATGCATCCAAATTGTTCATGTCAGCCTCTACACCAACATCTTCATCATCATCTAAATAAACAATATCTTCCAACTCAGGCATATTTGGATCATCTGGAAGTTTAATGCTTGTTTTTGCACCAATAACATTAACTTCATTTGTGCTAGCAGCATTAATAATGTTAGTGCTGTTAACATTATCCTCCTTCTATTGATCATAACTTTCACCATCTTTACTTGAATCACCACCTTCTTTTCCTGGTTCTTCAGTAACCTTCTTTTCATCATCTCCTAAAGGTTTAAATCCAGCATCAGGAGAACTCTTTGAACTTTAGGAGAACGGTGGATCAACAGTCCCCAATGGTAGCAGAATGTAATCTTTGCCAGGTACTGTCTCCATTCTAGCTTTACCTGCATTATCACATGCTTTTGTACCTTCATTACTATTAGACTGATTTCCTACAACAACTGGCTTATAATTCATTGACTTTGTTAGTGCATCAATATCAAAAAGCCAATTTGGTCCACTTCCTGCAATATTAGGTGTATTCTCACTAAACTGGACATGCAGGTTCTCTTCAACTATCCTAGTTCTACTGTTGAATACTCTAAATGCTTTACTATTGGTTGAGTACCCAACAAAGAATCCTTCATCAGCCTTACCATCAAACTTGCCTAAGTGATCTATGGTATTGAGAATTGTAACAGGACACTCAAATGGTCTCATAAAGCCTAAAGATGGTTTTCTACCAAGAAAAAGTTCATAAGGGATCTTGTTATGAGGCTTAGTTACTAATACCCTATTTTACACATACTGCTTCAGCCCAAAAAGTGGTAGGTAGCTTAGAATCAGCTAGCATTGTCCTAGCAGCCTCAATTAGTGTTCTATTTTTCCTCTTAGCTACTCCATTTTGTTAAGGAGTTCTAGCTACACTAAATTTTCTCTTAATACCTTTTTCTCTCACAAAACTAATTCATCTCTTTATTCTTGAACTCAGTTCCATTGTCACACCTAATTACCTTAACCCTTTTATCTATTAGATTTTCTACTCTAGTTATAAAGGACTTAAGAATGCCACTAGTCTCATCCTTAGTAGCTAGAAAGAAAACCCAGCTAAACCTACTGTAATCATTTGTGACAACTAGGCAATACATCTTTTTCATTAAGCTTTTTACAAATGTTGGACTAAACAAATAATCGAAAAGCTTTTTCACAAATGTTTAGGGACCAAATAATCCATGTGCAACATATGTAAAGGTTGACTGATTGAACTTACTGTTTTGGACTTACAAGAAGCTCTATGTTGCTTTCCCTTTTGACAAGCAACACAGGTTTGATCATTTTCAAAAAGTTTAAAGGTAAACCTCCTACAAATTTCCCTTAACTAGTTATTCATAGTTTTTGAAATTTATTGTCCAAGCCTCCTATGCAAAGTTTAGATATCAGAGGTGGCTTTTTGCAAAGAGACAAAGTTAGACATCCTTTAGGAACCATATTCAATAAATCAAACACTATACATATGTATTTTCTTTCTAGAACTTAAGTAGAAAAACTTGGCTTTCATCAGTTAACTTAAAGTTTAGAGATAAAACAATACATTCAATGTCATTAAAGAGAACATTATTCTTTTTGTCACACATTTATGAGACACTAAAGAGGTTAAACTTACCTCTCTTACAAAATAACACATTTCCTCAAAATCTAAAATACTAGTTTTAAATTGTACCTCTGCTGTGAATTTCCTCCTTTGGGTTTAACTCCAAGTGCAACTATCCTCGCATCTAACTCTTCATAGTCTGGTAAAGAATAGGACATTCAATTCCCTATCATGTGCTCTTTGAGCATCCATTATCATCATCCTTTAATATGTACAATCCTTTGTGGATTGCCCTGCACATTAGATAAGAAAGCTGATTCTTTTAGTACCCACCATCTCTTACTTGGATCTAGCCAGTTGTTACAACATAAACCAAACTCTTTAGGGTGATTGAATGCACCTGTGTGTTTAGAAACATGGTCTAAAACTTTATTCTTTGGTTTCCAAACCCAACAAGCTAAGGCCTTAACAACATTAACATTATTTCCCTTAACATCATTAACTACTACTTTTGGCCTAGCAACATTAACTACTGCTTTTGGCTTAGCAGCATTAACTACTGCTTTTGGCCTAACACTATTAACAATTTTATCCTAAACAGTATTAACTCTTTGATTATAATTATTGTTTTTAAATGTTATATTCTTATGAATGGGCCTTTTAACAGTTGAATGTGCTATTTTAGAAAGATATGACATTGGTCTAGCAGCATTCACTGTTTGCTTGCTTTTGCATGGGCAACATTAACTTGTCTATTAAGTAGTTAACGAATAATAAAACCATACTCATTAGTACTACTCTTGAACTATGTTTCTTTTAACACAGGTGTGATCTTTTTATGCCAAAGTGTTGAGATTTCACCCTTTGAGCATTGTTCCAAATAGGTTTTGTATTTTGAAACTGTTTTTGATTCACCTTTTTACAATCTACCTGCAAGTGATCAAAACTTCCACAAACATAACAAGCTTTATTAAACATCTCAAAATTACTTCCTAATCTTTGAGACATCATATTATTCCAGTTTCTTTGATTGCCTCTAGGAGTATGAATGTTTTGCCTATTTTGCTCAACATGATTGATAGTTTTCCTAGCAGTCTTTTCTTGCTGTTTAGGTTTGACAAACTTAACATTTTTACCCTTAACAATATTAACCATTTGATTAAAGTTATTGTTTTTAGTTGATGTTTTGATGTTAATGGGCCTTTTAACAGTTGATTATGCTTTATTAAAAACATTTGTCATTGGTCTTGCACTATTCATTGTTGTTCTAGGTTGAGCAATATTAACTGGTTTAGCAGTAGTAAATGATACTAGGCATAGTATCATTAATACTGCTTTCAGAACCATGTTCTTTTTAGGACTGAGATGAGTTATTCTAGAAAGATTCTAGTGATTCACCCTTTAAGTATAGTTCCACACTGGTTTTACCATCTTTTTATTATTAAACTGTCTCTGATGGTTATCACAATCATACTACAGATGATCAAAACTTCCACACATGTAGCAGGCTTTGTTAATCATCTCAAAATTATTTCCTTATCTTTGAGACATCATGTTATTCCAATTTATTTGATTGCCTCTAGGAGTATGAGTGTTTTGCCTATTTTGATCACTTTGTTTAACAGTTATTTTCTTAGGAGATTTTACTTGCTCTTTAGATTTAACAAACTTTATTTTAGCAAAACTAGACTTAACTGTTTTCTTTTCAATCTTAACCTATGACATATCTTCTTCCTCACTATCAGACATCCAATCTTCAATAATTAGAGCACCATTACTCTTCCTAACTACATTAGACTTTTCCTCACTAGCCTTAGCTTCACAGGTCTCAACTACAGGCTTCTTTACTGTAGGCTCACTAACTATAGGCTCATTCACAAACTCTTCTAGACCAGAGAATGACAAATCAGGTTTTGGAGGCATAAAGTTTCCTATATAGGGAGGTGGAACAACATTATTGCCTAAACCTATTTTGCACTTATCAACTATTTGACAATCTAGTAGTTTGCTTAAGTTTTTAGATGAATTCTCAAAATTTTCTACTGTTAGCTGAATTTCATCTTTTTGTTTTTGAGCCAGTTCCAACTTCCTCCTAAGCTCTGTAATGGCTACTTCTCTTAAATAGATTTCACGTTTTAAGACTTTGATATCTTCCTCATAAACAGACTAATTTTTCTTATAAACTAGAAGTCTTGCTTTTACAGACTCTAAACCTGTTTTATAAGCAATAGCATTTAATTTAGATGTCAGTCTTTTAACAGTTGTTCATTTTTTTCTTAAAGATATTTAACATTTTCCAAACAAGATGATGAACAGTTTGAATCAGTAGATACCTCAGAGTTAGAACTTGTAGAAGTGTAAGCCATGAGTGCAAAGTTAGTTGGACCTTCTTCTGCTTGATTACTCCAATCATAATCACCAAGACCATCACAAGAAATCAAATCATTGGAAGTAGTTGTCTCCACTGGCACACTTCTTCTTATGCTTTCCTTGTTCCTTTTTTCATGGTTCCTTAGAGCCCTGAACTCCATTGCAAAGTGTCCCCTTTTGTGGCAGTTGTAGCACTCTACCTTGGACTTATCAAACCCAATAGTCTTAGTACCATTCACAGAAAACTTCCTTCCAGTGTTCTTTAAGAATCTTCTTGCCCTCATTGTAAGCATAGCCATTTGCCACATTAAATCCATCTCTTCTAAATCATCAGGATGAATTTGTTGCAAGTCCTCATTGTCCAGTTATGGACTGTTTGGTTGACTAGCAAAGAAAGAACAGATGACAACATCACTCAAGTTGTCAATTGTTGTTGAGTTAATAGTAGTAGCTTGAGCGCTAGCAGTTGTTGCACCATGAGCAATATTAACTGCTCCATTTGTACTGCTGATGCTGTTTGAGGACACAAAGGCTACGTTTTGTGTATTTGTGCTTGAGCTTGATGTCCCTTTGACCTCTGGTTCATAGATCTTCAGGTTATTGTAAAGATCATCCAAGCTTAATGTATCTATCTCAGGCTTGTTCCTCCACACCATGGTATGTGTGTTCCATTCTGGTGACATACTTCTTAAGAACTTCTGATTCACATCTTCTTATGAGATTGTTTCACCATGAATCTCCAACTGACTGATAAGCTTTTGAAGCCTATCAAAGATTTGATCTAACACCTCTGAGCTAGATGCAGTAAAATTTTCATACTGCTGCTTTAGAAGATTCCTCTGAGTCTTTTTGGTAGCAGCATTCCCTCCAAACCTCTTCTTAATAGCCTGCAACAATGACTTGGCATCTTTGATGGAGTTAAACTTCAATTGATGTTCATTAGGGATGCCCATCAATAAAGTGCTTCTTGCCTTCAAATCTAACCTTCTTTGTGCCTTTTCTTCAGCAGTTGTGGAAGGTATTACTTTCTCAACACCTTCCACAAGTGTTGTTTTTGGTGTAGTGTTTCCATTTTCTATGACCCCCCATAGAGCACAGTCAACCATCTGGATGTACTGTTCCATTCTCATCCTCTAAAGCTCATACTTACCTGGTTTGAGCATAGGCACTTTTGATGCAGCCACCATATGTATTGAGTCTTGATCCATGTCTTCTTAGCAAAGTTTCTCAAAGAAACAAGCTCTGATACCACTTGTTGATCCCACTTGAATGGATCTTGAATTCCTTAGTTTCTGTAAGGTTTAGTTATGCAAGATAAATCCTACACAACTATGATAGAAACTTTGTTTGATAATACTAAAAATTATACGGAATCTAATCTTTAATATAAGAAGAATTCTTCAATGAAACAGTAATACTAATGAACACACATATTAACGAACAAAAGCTTCAATATATTATTACGAATACTCTAACTAGTATTATGGTTATAAAACCTTGAAGCTATAACGATATCAAAACAAAAGATTTTTAGATTTCTTGATATTTAACTCTATGCCCTAGGACCTTCTTTTATACACCAAGGAGTCCTAACCGACTTACAATATTTTTCTAAGTTATCATGATCTTTTAAACAAATAACTTATACGTATCTTTTACAAAAATATCTCATACATATCTCATAAGCAATCTTTATCATTTCTCTAAGCAGTCTTTATCCATCCCTTGACAGTAGAAACTTTTCCAGCAGTCTTAATCTTTCAGCAGTTGTAACTTTGTACTAGCAGCATTAACTCTGAACAAGCAGTAGTAACTTATACATCAACAGCATTAACTGTGTATAAGCAGCATTAACTACTTAGAATATTTTCTTCAATCTTCATCACCAGTACTAACTTTACTCTAGCAGTACTAACATATAGTAGCAATAGTAACTAGCTGTGCTAATATATACTAGCAGTACTAAGTTACACTAGCAGTACTAACTACTTAGTATATTTTTCCTTAGAGTTAATGAACATCACTAAGTTTTACTTAGCAGCAGTAACTCTAACCTGAGCAGCAGTAACTTTAAGATCATCAAGAAGTCTTTTAATCCCAACAGAATAGAACATTGGCGTCAATGTTCAAAAATATCGGGTTTTACCCCCAACACTTAGGAACGAAAAAGGGAAATGCAAAAAATTCCAAGTGTGAAAGGGGAAATAAAATCAGATATATATATATATATATATATATATATACATGTATGTATACATACATGTATGTATACATACATGTATGTAATATATTATAATATATATATATACATGTTGTATATATATATGTATGTCTATATTATATATATATATGTATGTATATATATATAATATATGTATGTATGTATATATTATATATATTGGATTGTATATACTATATATTGTATGTATATATTATATATATATATGTTGTATATATATATTTTATCGTATGTATAGATAAATATATTATGTATTTTTATATATATATATATATAAATATATATATATATATATTTAGATCGATATAGATATATATATATAATATATATTTATATGTTGTTTATGATGATGATAAGGAATTACCAGGATATATAACTATACTTTATATGTATATATATATTATATATATATGTATATATATATATATATATGTATTTGTATATATATATATATTTTGTATATTTATACAGTATGTATGTATTTATATATATATATATATATGTATATGATCATGGATTCAAGATTCCCAGGATATAACACATGGATGATGATCGGAGACTGTCCTAATTGAAGGATTGAAAACAAGCACGATGGTCTTCAAGATCCATAGGAGAATTCTTTGAGAAAAATACAGATACCACACGAACATTACATGGAGAAAAGCACCCCCACACTTTATTCATTATTAATACTACTACTAAACTAATATATTATTATTACTAAGAAAGATAGAAAGAGGAAGAGAACACGGGTTGCCCCGAGAAGCGCTTGTTTTTGTTCGAGTCTCTAGCTTGACTCTAGGGTTATTTACGTTTAGTTTCAGGGTCAAATCCATCACCTGTTGTAAGGTGAGGATGGTAATAGCAATACATCACCTTTGTAGGTGAGTATGCAGCAGGACAGAGTGATGACATATGATGAAAACCAAAAGAAGGGGTCTCCATCACCCTCGTCTTCTCACCCGACTGTGTCAGGGAGAAGAAAGGATCAAATCTCTCCACTTCCCTTAAGAAAATCTGCTTAGGATCGAGAAGTGGTGTGACTAGTAAGGAAGACTCATCAATAACCGGAGTCGACTCAAGGAGGTCCAGACTACTAATGTCCTCAAACTCCTCATCAAAAAGCAGATTATCATAACATAAGGTATAATCATCATTAAAGTCGAAGAGAGAGTTTGAGAAAGTCAGGTCATAAGATCTAGGCATCGAATCAGAATTACCTAAAGGTTCATCAAACATCCTTGGGACTGAGACAGGGTCATCGGCTAGTAAACGTTCTAGTTCTTCTATGTCCCTACTAGGATTGAAGTTAATTTCCCTATCCCCCGTTGAGAGGGTGTCTAAATCATTTCTCAAAAGTAAGTCGATCATTTCATGTCCCAAAACAACTAGGGCGAGGGCGGTGTATCAATGGGCATACTACACTCTAAATAATCACTAAAAGAAGACATGGTGAAGAATTAAACAATATAAGAGGATGAGAGAAAAAGAATTAAAAGTTTCTGGAAGATAAAGAACAATTTTTATTTTATTTTATTATTTATTATTTATTTATTTTTTTACAAAAACAAACTTTCAAAAGAAAGGATCTTCAAGGCACTAACTCGAAACACAACGTAAAAATCATACAAATCTCCCCGGTAACGACGCCATTTTGATGAGCGTCAAAAACGTGTCGAATAATATAAAGTGTTTCCCGTTAGAATAAATACTCACTTGAGAACAAGTAATGATCTAATCTTCTGAGTGTCGTATCCACGTCGAGATTTGAATAGAGATTTACATTTATGTTTTGAAGTAAAATGCTTGATTATCTTTTAGTTTTTGGTTTTGAATTATACTAATTATATAAAAGCTAAGATAATATTAAGATATAACTAAAAAGGATATGCTTGTCAAGTGAGATGAAAAGATCATTAAATGTGAAATAAAGAGATAATAAAAAATTGGTACCCGCTTAAAAACCGTTTTCTCACAACGTTGGTTTATATTGAAAACAAGCCTTTATTTTGGTACAAATTACTTTAAATGATGATGAATTAATACCCATAAAAATATTATTTTCTCACGACGTTGGTCTATTTTGAAAACGATATCTTATAAAAGTATTAATTTCTATATTTGGTGTTTGATTATTTCTTCGGCTTTTGCCCTTCGAAATATTCAAATAAGAAATCTAAATAATCCGAAAATTATTAATCAACAATTTACTTTTTAATCCACACTTAACTCACTATTCACGGTCACTTAACAAGCATATATGAAACTACTCACTAGTAATCATAACTACGCTACGAGCAACAAATAAAACAACAATTATAATGACTAGACTAAACATGCCAATAAACATAAAAATAGATAAGTAAAAAGAGATTATTAAAAAGGGATTAGAAGTCACCAAATTCGGATTAAAAACAAGCGAGACGACATAATAGCGAATACCAAAATACCCATCTCCATAAGCTTTAAACCCTCATCCATAAGCTTCAACTTTAACCCAAATGTCATAAAACGAAACTCTTTTAATCTCCCACTAGTCTTTTACTAATTTCGTAATAAAAATAAGAACTTTTCCAACAAAATAAAAAAAATACAAACTGATTGAATAAATAGAGACTTGGACATAAGCTATTTTGATTAAACGGAATTTTTGCACTAACGGAAATTTAAACGTTAAACTAGTGAAGGAAACATTTAAAATTTCACTAAGAATAAACTAATTAATAAGACATAAAAAAAATTCATTCATGAATCTAATTTTTTTAAAAGAAAACAAAACTAAGACTTTTGAATTAATAACGAAAGAACTAGAAATGAAAAAGTGTGCACCGAAGCCCTTTTCTATTCTAATCTACCTTACCTACTCCTATTCTATCTACGAAAGAAAAAAGATGAACAGTACTAGTAAAAGAAAAATAAAGGATAAGATATATGATGCCCTCCTCCTTTTCACTTTGTAAATATGCTGCGTTAATATCAAGCCATCCAAAAGTGGGCTTGGGCTTTACTAATTTCTCCAATATTGGCGTGCGTGTGGCAAGGATGCCTGGGCTTGAAATCTTGGGCTTAGTTTGTTAATTGTTAAGCCTCAAATAGATATGGGTCGGTTCGACCCATATAAATGATGTCGGGCCGACCCAATAAAAGACAAAGGCACTGTTTGACTTGAATTTCCACACACTTTTCAATGACGTGCTCGGGAAATGTTAACGACTCAGTCTTGATCTTGAAAAACGGGCAAACATCGTCGAATCTTGGCTGAAAGTTACCGTTTTTGCTTTATTTTTAATCCCTTGTACCTGCAAGACATAAAAACACAAACCAAACATATTTGCAATAATATTTATCATATTTCATGTTTTTAGTCTGTTTATTAGTGATTTTTGGGGTATAAAGATGTGTGTTTTAGCACACATCAGGGTCCATATACTAAGGCCATGATTCGGAACTTTTCGGATTACGTCTTTGAAACGAGTCTACGAATCGTAGAGAGATTCGTCTTGATGTTGTTGGAGCACCAAGAGTTGATCATAGAAGAATACATCAAACCTACCTACGCTAGAATAACCATATCTATTCATTATAATTTGAAAATTTACAAATGTTACGAACCAAGGGCACAATGAAAAAGATATACTACAAGAAAGCTAATATACGAAATTAAAATCACACTTGAAAAGATTCAAGCGAATAGAACTAAGTTAAACAATGATCGAAACCTAACTATTCCCCGGCAACGGCGCCAAAAACTTGTTGCGGTTGTCGTAAGGGACTTCTATAAGAAGTTTTACAACTCCCTAGGCAGTGCACCTAATCGTTGTAGTGTAGTATAGGCAAGACTCGGGGGTTGTTATCGTTCTCTAGGGGAATAGGTTGGGAAGGCTTAATCACGGTCTAACAGAATTCTAAAGGTTGAGAGAATATTCTTTTTGTGTTTTTATGTTTTATGAAAGCAGTAAATCATATGTTTGAGAGGTTGGTTTGGTTTTAGCTACTAAACTAAATAATAATCTAATCTACTGGTGATAACAATATAATAAAAGATTGTGTTTATTTAATTATTTATTACTTCTTAGATTGCTCCTAGTGTTGTTGCTTTGTCACACTTGTGATGATCTATGTAATTATTTCCTAAGTCATGAACGAATTACACGAACCCGCCGTCTATTATTATTCATTAAGGCAATCGCACAGTAAGGTAGTTATAAAGACTATTACCAGGCCTAAGAGTATATTAAATGCATTTGAAATATATTAAGATGTGGATCAACCATATAAGGGGGAAATGTAGTTAAAGACTGTTACCTGATGGTATCCCTTTCTCACAATCATGTTTTCTAGAAATATCAACAATGATACAGACAAAAGCTAGTTTTCTAGACGTAACATTCATATTCATCACAAAAGCAAAACCTACTAGATCTATCCTAGGTTTCATAAAATCACTAAATAAATACAAAATAGTGAGGTTTAGCCAAGCTTGTTAAAAAAGTTAATGCAAGGAACATATAGAACACAATCAAGTCATATTGAATGATTAAGAATAGTCTTACTTGATTATAAACATGAATTGAAAGAAGTACAATAAAATTTTAAGGCCTATAATCGTCCCTAATGCTGCTCTAATAAACCGGGGTCTTTTTCATTTTACTTTGCATTCCATTTAATATTTAACCTTTTTTGCTCTTTTAAGCCTTCAACCCATTTTAGCACTTTATTTCCAGCCTTATTTCAATAAGCTATATTCTTCATTTTATTTTTCTTAGATTAAGCAATTGTTCCAAAGTACTTTTCATAATTTTTTTCATAAATTTTCCAATTTAGTTTTGTATTTTTAATTAATTTTTTTAGATTAAATCAGTTTTTTAATTCATAAAAAATAATTTAGAGGTCAAAAAAATATAATTCTTTTTTCTAAAATTTTATTTTATCATTTAGGACATTAAAAATTATATTTGACATTTGTAGGGTTAAATTTTTAGTATTTGCTTTTTTTAAAGCACGTGTTTTGAATCCCTTTATCGTTTTTAGTTTAAATCTTTAAATTGGTTTCGTTTTAGCTTGCCTTTTATTTGTTTTTGCATATTATTTGTTTAAATAGGATACAAACCAATCTTTGTTCATTCAATTACGCGCAATCACGAACTTAACCTCGATTTTCAATTCATGCTCGTCGGAAACGACACGAGATGGTTTGAATTTTGTGGTTTTTAAAAGCAATTTTCCTTCTTTAAAACCCTCTTGGAATACTTACTCACTCTTCTTCTTAATTGATAATTTGGGAAATTCTTCTTATTTCATATTATATATATAGTAAGGAATTTTTTCAAATCACATTTTTGGTCCGCCGCTGCCGGGTGAGTGTGTGGGATTATCGTGTTTACTTTTGCAGAATTAGTGTTTGAAGACCTTCCCGAGAAGTTATCCTTTCATTTGTGAATATTTTCTTCTATTATTCAAGTAATCAAAAATACCAAAAAAATTGAAAAACAACAAAATCAACCGTTGTGTCACTTGTGATTTCGGCTCACCTTTATATTACAAACTATAAGAGAGGTATAAGAAGGGTCGATACTACGAACTTCGACCCGAAAGGAGAAGATTTTTAAAACGCTTCGCGCTTACCCGATCCTCCGCTTCTTTGTGCGTTTTCTAGAGAGCTACCGCACTTGTTTAATTTTCGATTACCAAAAATATTTTTCTTTCTTATGTATTTTGCTATAAATAATCGTCTCTATCCTCTTATTCATTTAATTCTTATCATCTTTACCCTCTTATTTGTTTAATTCTTTGACATGTCTTCGTATAACCAGCCCCAGTACGAGACGTATTCTTGTGAGTTTTGTGGAAACGATGCTCATTATGGTTACGATTGTCCACCTCAAGTCCCGTTTGTCTACAATCAGGACCCGTGTTTCAATCATAACTTCGATAATTTTCCACAAACTTCACAAAGTCTTCCACAAGATCTTTGTTGTACCCGTTGTGGGTGTTCTCATGAGACTTTTCAATGTGATCAATTGATATTCGATGAGCCTTATTGTGAAAACTGCGGGGGACCTCATATGAGTTTTCAGTGTCAACCAATGAATCAAAATTTCTATAAATCTAATTCTTCCAGTTTTGACCAATTTCAACCCCGCGGTATCCCGTCAGTTTTCAACCTCCTGATGAGATAAGTATCGAGGAATTAAAAACAATGATGCAGTCCAATTGTGAAATATTAAGTCAATGACGTGAGCAAGAGGCTATTCTTTTACAGGATGAGGAAAAACAAGAATTGTTAGCTGAAGATCAGGCAGTTGATCCTTCTGAGCCTTCACTTGTCTCATATTTTTACAATGCTGACTATGATAATATTAGCACTCCGTCTACTACTTATACTATTCATTTGACCAAAAGTGCTACTATTATTATTAATTCTTCTGAGCGTACGCGACGTATCTATCATAATCATGACATTTTCTATGATGGTGATGATGACGAGGAACTTCTTCCAGATGAAGTTAAAAGAATTCAACAAATTCTTGAAAGGACTTCGTTTGATGCAATCACACCCGACTTTTCGATTACGGACTCTCTAAGTATGAGTGATGAGCATCTTAGCACTATTCCGAAAATGGAATCGGACGAATTAATAAAATCTAGTGTTGAGAACCTTATCCCAACCCCAAGTAAGTCCTAGGATTTATCCGATATTGAAAGTGAGTGTAATGTGCCCGTTTGTGATGATTTTACAACTGTCTCTAATCCTCTCTTTGATGCTGACAATGATTTTTCCTCTAGTGATGACAAGTCATTTTCTGATGAGGACATATTTCTTCCTCAGGATCAAAGTCGGCTTCATTAATTCCTGGTGGAATTAAATCAATATGAGCGAGTTCACCGGAGAACTCCTCGAGAAGAGAATCGATTTTAGAAGAAGAAACAATCGAAGTATCTCGATTAAGCAAAGATTCTATAAGATTAGACTCGGCATTAAAGTGATGCGGATCTATCTTAGGAGAAATGATTTCTTTATCAAAAAGAGGGTTCGAATAAATTCCCTTCTGAACGTCCTTCTCAGAAAATGACTCGTCGTCACTAGAGGAAAAATCATTGTCAGCATCAAAGAGAGGATTAGAGAAAGTTGTAAAATCATCACAAACGGGCACATTACACTCACTTTCAATATCGGATAAATCCTTGGATAAATCCTCAGACTCACTTGGGGTTGGGACAAGGTTCTCAACACTAGACTTTATTAATTCGTCCGATTCCGTTTCCGGAATAGTGCTAAGATGCTCATCCCCCATACTTAGAGAGTCCGTAATCGGAAAGTCGGGTGTGATTGCATCAAACGAAGTCCTTTCAAGAATTTGTTGAATTCTTTTAACTTCATCTGGAAAAAGTTCCTTGTCATCATCACCATCATAGAAAATGTCGTGATTATGATAGATACGTCGCGTAGGCTCGGAAGGATTAGTAATAATAGTAGCACTTTTGGTCAAATGAATAGTATAAGTAGTAGACGGAGTGCTAATATTATCACAGTCAGCATCGTGGTGGATTAAGGTCAATCGGGAAGGGCATCAAGAATTTTTTGAAAGGAAAGAAGAAGAAATGAGCAATTTGGATAATTGCTATAAGATAATATACTTATATTTACTACTTTATTATGCTTGTTGGTACTTACTATTACTATCTATGCTTAGGTACTTGAAATTATGCTGTTTAATAGTCTTTTAGAAGTTAATTTGGGCAACGTAACTTGCCTTGGATGATCGTTCCATTTTATCATCCTAAAACTTGCTTGCATGCTTTTTAATACACCATGCTTATTATTGTTTGTATGGTATTATGCATGCTAAATGATCTCTTAGTAAATATGCCTAAATTTTCTTCTCTAATAGAACTTAGGATAGCTAGCCTTGTAAATTTGATTACTAGGAAGTATTAGATGATTCATGATGAAATAGGATTGACAGCAAATAGGAAAATCTAGGAAACTTTTTCTGTACAGGATTTACCAAAAATTAGGACAAACTGGAAAACTTTCATTTCTCCAGAAAGCGACCGCCATAAATATAG